>JAEIHY010020228.1:0-79234 GCA_018904565.1 Drosophila tsacasi | reverse complement strand
ACTTGGCCTCCTCCCCAATCTGGTTTGTGGTGACCCAATTGCAGGCGGAGACGGCCGAATGTGTAAACATAATTTACTCCAATTAGAGCGCGATGCCACGCCCGTCGGCCGCCCCCTGGAACTGGGGCACTCGGGGAGTGCATCGCTGATATGAATACGATGAGGGCGAGGTCGGGCGGGTGTGGGTGGTGGTTCGGGAACGGTGCATAGAATGCAATCGATAAGAGGAGCAGAGCCCCTGGGCGGGAGGGTTAATTGTAGTGCTCCAGGTGGGTTTCGGTACACACAGCAAATAATAATAAATAAACAATTTCAAAGTAAAGCATTTTTAAAATGAGAAAAGAATTAAATTGATTTAAAAACAAATATTTTACTATGGAAATCTATTACTTAGAAGAACACTATAGGAAATTTTAATTAAAATACGTTTCCCGCAGTTTCTCGAAGTGTATACGCACTCCACTCAACTCCCCGCGTTTGTTTGCTCCGGCTGATATGACGTCGAGTGCTTTGCCCGATCAAACAAACTCTAAGGCCGCAGAGCCAAGGCAAGGGTTTCGGCGGTATCTGCCTTTCCGCTCCGATCCGCCAGTTTCCGTAGGGAGCAGCCAGCTGCATTCGGAGGCACTTTTCCGGATCGCTTCGAGAGCCACTTCCAACTGTCAACGCACTCCGAGGGGAAGTGCTTCAGTCGGTTAAGGAACAAACAAACAACACAATAAACAGCAAAGCTGCTTATAAAATAACTTTTAAGGAAGTCGGGGGTCGATAAGGCAACAATAATACAAATGAATGGAATCGAATGGAATGGAATGGAAGTGTTAGGAAAACTGGATTCAAAAGGCTTCAGCTTCTCAGGGAGACAACAACCTTTTATCAATAATTTACGTCTGACTTAAATGAAATTAATTCATTGAATTTGCATCTCAAATTAGAGTTTACAACGTGGAATCTGAACACTTTCTTGTCTGTTCTCCATTTTAATCAGATCTGACTCTGGAGTGACTGGACTGACTGGAGTGCTTAATTGTGCCACAGTTTCTGTTGCATTTAATTAAAATATTATGTTAATTTAATTATTTCGATTTAACATTAATGTAATTTTTCCTCTGGTTTCAAATATAAATTGTAGGTCTTATTTTCAGTGACATAAAACTAAATTGCAACTATTGAAGTGACTTTGACTTGTTCTATCAGAAGTTAAAGTTTAAAAAATTCTACAAAAAAATGGATTCGAATATGATATATGCTACTTGCATAATTTAACAAATAATTTTAATAAAAAAGTTGGTTGTAATGAAGCAAATACAGTATCATTGGCTATAATCTTGGACTGCCTCCCTTGTTTCATACTTTTGAAAAGGAAAACTAACTCAAGACTTGTGTTAAAGTTTACTTAACATTTTATAGACAATTGAAATCCAGTTGATAAATACTTCTTAATAATTAATTGGTAATAATAATTAGTAATCTGTCTGTGAAAAACAAGAGCCCGATCACATTTTCCATCTGATCTTTACGCCTCAGTAATCGCTCCTATCTCCGCCACAGTTCTGCCCAATTTGCGTCAATTAGTTGGTCAATTACCCAGACACCCCCGCACCGGGCGACCGCAGCTGGTGGCAGAAACCGCATGGAAATGGAAATATTGCAAGTTGTCACCGGAGTGCTGCCTCAATTAGCGGCAACATGTTGCTGGTGCAGCGACCGCAAGAGCAACTTGCTGTTGACTCGGCTCCGGTCAGAGGAGGACGCTCAAGGCTTTCAAGGGGGGTCTTAGCCTCATGTGTGAATAGACTATATAATTATTTATAGCCATTTTGAGTCTTATATAATCAGCAGTTACTCGAAATCCCCCCTGTCTCGCTGCCACTGCCTTTAATTGCGTGCACACTTCTCCAATGGGGGTGGCATGGACATGGGGCAGATGGCATGTCGTCGGATCCGATCGGAGGTGGCAAATGAGGCGGCGAGTGCTGTCCGTTGGCGGCACTTACATCGAAATCGCATTAAATTACACGTCAGCCGTCCGATTTGCCCGATTTGCATAAAATTATGGCGAATAAATCATAGACCCGCCGCCTGGCCATCATAATATTTGCACATGCAATTTGCATCCGAGTCCGAGTGCCGTGTATCTGGCAACATGTTGCTAACGAGCCGAGCAATGAGGCTTGTATCGCGTCCGGAGCCGCATCAATTAAAGCGACATAAAGGAAACTTATAATTTTCATTCGGCTTAATCATAGTCGGCATTCTTTCCATAGTTCGCTTTCCCTTCCTTTTTCTGCGCAGCTCGTGCATTTAGCAGCGTTTAAAGAAATTACCAGCCCACAAACTCCCCGTTCATTCTTTACAATTCCCGGTGCACTGAGAGGAATACTATATTTATTTAGTTTTATTTTTGTTTACACTTTATTTTTGTGTGAAATTCATAGAGTACGGATCCCAGTGACTTTAGAGACGTAACTTGGTTTGATTTGATTGATTTAAGATTTAAGCCGGTTTGTGATTGTAACAACAATTCAGAACTTCAATTGTTTAAGAAAGATATGGAACAAACGTAGCTAGATATGACACAAAACAAAACCAATATTCCTAGTGTAATTGATTTATAATTTATTAAAATAACTATGACTAAATTAATAGCTATTTTAGTCTAAAAGTTTTATGATAAAGCCATAGAATTGCATTGATCTGAGGTCGCTCTGAGGAATTTCCTGTATTGCTGTTAAATACCAATTAAGAATATACATTTAGAATCTTTAATGAGTCTATTTTTAACCGCTGGCGGTTTTTAAGTTTGCTCTCCTACTTTAATTATTTCTGCAGTTCCCTGGAAAGCCATTTTATTCATTTTGTTTTGCAGTGTACTGACAAAGAATGGACAGCATCCGCGGCTGTAAGTGCGGGGGCGGCGCTGGGGTAATCGCTGTTTAAATTTGTACTTCGTGATGCAATCATTCTGAATGTCAGAGAGACCTGGCTCCGCCACTCGCCGTTCGTACGTTAGGCGCCATAATGGGCCAACACACACACACACACAGAGACTGTCCAGAGGCTGGACTGGCTAACACACACACACAGAACAGCGCTCTCACACCCACACTCTCCCAGGGAGTTGAGGTCAGCAGCCAGCAGTTGTTTTCGGCCATTGTTCGGAGCTCCTTTTTTGGGCTGGGCCTGCACTCTGCGTGTTCTTTATTGATCTAAATTTGCGGCTTGCAAATTTGTGGCTCCTTTTCGGCGGATTTGCTGGCCCGGCCGCTTATCTGGCTTAGATGGCATTCCGCGACGGCGACGGCAACGGCAACTCTTTCGATTTTCCAACTGCCAATTGCTGTAATTTCCCTTATAGATTTAGGCCCGGCTAATGAGCTCGGATCTCGGACAGTGCACTCTTGGCCGGCGGCCTCGGAGCGCCGTTAAAATCGAATCAGTTAACGCTTAATTGGGAACGCGGCCACGCCCCTCCAGGCGCCTGCAGTGGGTCCAACACAATGGGAATCACAAGTACAGATTAGGCGGAAGAACCGCTAAGCTAACTGCCAGCCCGCGTTTTGCTTTATTCGATGTTTTTACCACTCGACTTGCCAATACATCACGGGAAGCGGGGCAACGAACGAAAGAGCGGAACCCTTTCATTACGGGGAAAAACTGAAGCGCACTGCTCGAGAAAACGAGAAAATAATGATGAATTGCGGTATTATCGCACGGTAATGCGGCGGGAAGGAGACCCAGACCCAGAACCACATAGGAAACGGCGGGAAACTGGAGCACTTGCGCACGAACAGGGCCAGAAAGTCGGACCCGGCTCGGCCCAGGCCCAAAACAAATATGTAATTGGCCAAGCGGCAGACACGAAGGTGCGCTGGTATCACGTACTCCTCGGCCTCGCAGAGCCCAGCTCAGAATGCATCGACACGATGATTTATTTGCATTGCCAAAGCCAAGAACTTCACACTGCAAGCAAATGGGCTGTGAAAATCGCATTATCTGTATTAATTCTGTATTGTACAGTTCACAAAGATATATGTTGTTGAACTGCCTGAAATATCTCCTATTGGGCAAAGAGAATTCTCAAAACTAAACTTTAACTCGTGCTTTTATCTCAGTGTCCCAGAGAGTGAAGAAAATCCAACACGTAGCCGTGGCCAATTTCCTGAACAACTTAATTGAATTGAGCTGAGGGCTGCGCCGTCCAACGTCTCGTATACGCAATGCCTGCTCGTCCTCCGCTGTGCCTCATTTGCATTCTGCATTCTGCACGCACAGCCATAGATCGGGCTTAGATGAATAAAGAACTCCTACTTAATTCCCTTTGTGTACTCGCCACCGCCACACCCAGCCGCCTTCAACTTTAGCATTTCGCGGGATAGCCGAGGCCTTCGTTCCCGTTTTGCAATTAAAGTTGGACTCGCACAGTCCGCCCAAAGCCCAAAGCCGAGAGCCCAAGCCTCTTTCGGGCGGATCCACCCAAGACAATTGCATTTGACATTTGGGCAGCCGGGCAGCTGGCAAGAAACCAATTTAAAAGCGTCAGGGATTTGAGTTTGAGCTCGAGTTCGAGCTTGGCCTGAGCGTTTTTCGCTTTTGTTTCGGCTCGGTTTCTGCCATAAGCCGGCCGAGACTCGATCGCTCTCTCGCTCCTCTGGCGGAGCCGCACCTTTGTCGGCCTGTCAAACTGGAAAACTGGCCAAGAGCACTCGCCCAACCGTTTTGACAATTTACCACCAACTCGGTCGCGGCTTTAGACGTTCGAATCAGGCTCGATGGACTGTGTTCATGCGATGTCCAAATCATAAACATAATTTTATGAGTCTGGGAATGGAGCAGCTCAATATTTAAGTAATAAATTTTATGATCGAATCTGTCTCGTCCACCAATTAAAATTTAAATTGCGAAATCTTCTCAAAGACTACGAGGAATACATGATATTCATCACATAAACCTAGGACAAGTCCAAGTCGGAATCGGACTCAGATTCGGATTCGCGTTCGGACGTCTGACCATTTGTATAATTGGCATCTCTAATTTTTTGCTGGGATCCCCTGCCAGTGACTTATTATGGAGTTGGTAGCCGCGGCAGTTGGTAGCTGGAAAATTCACGACCAGCGAACCGTTCTTGCCGCGGCCAGTTGAGCGTGAGTAATCGAAAAGCCGAGCGCGTTGCATAAATATCAAAAAGCACAACAAAAAGTCGCAAAAGGAGAGGAAAATGGGAAAAACGGTGTACAGTAATGGAACTGGTTTGGGCTTTTGGGGCGGCCGCTCTCAGAATTTCAGGCAGACAGGCCAGGCCGGCCACTCAGTACGAACTACGTAGTCCCAATGCGATCAGCGTGAGCCAGTGTTGCCATAATGCCCGTCATAAATTCTCCAAATTACCCAACACGTCGCGTTTCCAGCTTTGGCTTTGCCCCGGCTGATTGCAAATTGTGTGACAGCGGGGATCGCTGCCCGTAAATTGAATTTATGCACTCGCCTTGCACCGAACTTACTCGCGGGATTAATTGTCTGACGGGATGCAGGCTGCCTGGCTTTTGTCTCAGTGCATCCGTCAATCTCTTCCGACTTGACAATAGAAATGGATTCCATAACATGGCTCCCGATTGATGGCAATCCGGGGATCTGATAGGAGCATTGAACTCGGGGCTATCTTCCCGGGGAGATCTCACATCGAGCCGGTTCCGCATTCCGCCCCTGGGGCAATCAAATGTCCAGATTTGTGCCGGATTTTCATGTTGCGCTTATGTGCCGTGCATTAGGATCATTAATATCACATAAATGAGTTTTTATAACCATTCTGTAAAATCATTAAACTGAAAGAGCAGTTTATGGCCACCGCGTGGAGAGTGGAGAGCAGGCAATTGGGAAAGGGAAATAGGAGAGACTTTATTGACCGTGGGTAAGGAGATGTTCCAGATGTTTGGCGAAACTGTCTAAGAGCCCATGATAATCGGTTCTTAAAGGGAATAACTTGCTTCATTGCTGTTCTCATTATAAGCTGAGGAGTGCAAACTATATACATATTTATTAGCTTAGTAAAAGACAGCAAAGACAGCTTAAAGCCAAGGCTCACAGCTCGGCTAATTGCAAATGTCAGAATTTCCAGCAATGCGATCCACTCCATTTGGTGGGTGCACATGTGCACTTTGCCAGCAATTTATTGGGTGTGTTTTGTGCGCTGAAAACGGTTTCTAAACTCAAGTTTATGGGCCACATTTTGTAAACTTTACTTCGCTTTGTCCACTTGGAAGGCACTCGACGTTGTCGTTGTCGCCGAGGTTGTTGCCGATGTTGCTGGTAGGCAGTCGCAGCTCGAGTTCCTCACTTTGAGCAGTTGTCAAGGCCCACGCGGCGGCTGAAGGCCTCTCTGCCGCTTCCCCCTCTTATGTACCTGTGTCTCGATTATATGTATATATAAAAAACATATATCCGCCGAGCGTTATCCATCCGAATTCATGCGCATTACGCGCATTTGCGTAACAGATTCAAGTGCGCGATACGGAGGGTCTCGAGAGCCAGAGCGAGAGGAGCTCTGGGGAAAACAAGAAACTGTTTTCAAAAACCTTCTCCACACGGTCGTTGTTGTTGGAGCATTACGCAGCAATACAAGTTTTCAAGTGCCGAGACTCAGAAACTGAAATATTTTCTGTTTCTGTTTCGTATTTGATTTGATGTTGGCGCGTAATGAGTTAGCAGAAGTTTTGGGCTGGAGTCGGGAAACCAGTTTCTACCTACCACTTTTTCCAATTTAAAAATTAACTGTGCTTTGATTAATACCCGATTATTCCCAGCACTGCATGTGTCTATAAACCACGGTGGTTCTCCTGCCGGCCGCTCCTCTAACGTGCTAAATGGGGCCGCGTAAAGTGGTGATGGAAGGTCCAGGATGACATCAGTAAATTGCAGGAGTTTTTGTGTAATTTATGAGCAGTTTTGCCGGCTAATTGGCCTAATTACGCTGCAGTTTACTCTGAGGACAACATCAATTGCGACCGGGACTGGGACTGGGCCTGGAGAGGCTGGCAATTCACACTTCCGCGATTGGGCCAGAGTTTGTTTTAGCTGGCCAACTTTCTGCGGAACACGAGAAAAAACGGTTAGGTTTTAAGTTTTATTTACTAAAATTAAAGAAATAAGTTAAAAAGTAAACCAAAGAGAGCAGTTTTCGTTGTCAGAAAGTGTATTTAAATGGCCATCTTTAATTTATCTCCTATTCTTGTATTTATTTATTTTTATTTTGCGGTGTAGCAGCCACGGCAAACAACAAAGGCAGGCGGCATCGACAGCCGACAGTTTGAGAGTCGAGAGTCAAGAGTCGCAAGTCGCAAGTCGCAAGTTGCAAGTCGCAAGACGCCGGGCTCAAGAATCGAGTGCAGGGAATGGCACCCAAAGTCAGACGGCAGCATCTGCGAGAGCCTGGCCTGCAGTATGTCTGCTGCCAACATCGTGACTAATTACATGCGACATAAAGCGAAAGAAACGGCCCACAGTTCGCCCAGAGAGAGGGGGTAGGGAGAGGGAACACACTAAGCAACCAGGTCGTATACGTAATTGAAGAAAAAGTATCTGAAAATTGCCAAACAACAGCAGCAGCAGCAGCAACAGCGGCAGCAGGAGCAGTAATTGGCAGGAAAAGGCAACATCGGTGGCAGTGGCAGTTGCAATATCTGCTGCAACACAGCAACTTGACAATTCAATAAAACTCTGGGCTCCGTCTGCCCCTCGAAGTGCAGTTGCAGTTGAAAAGTCTAATAATCAGCTTTGTAATTTGAGCAATGCCAAAACTGAAGCCAGCTAATTGAAAAGCGCCTTTCTTTCCCGAAAACTGCTCGTTAAATCTGCATCTGCCACGGCGTTGAGGAGAACAATTTATTTACAAGTATTTTTAGATCTGGCCACAAAAAACTGCAACTGCAACTGTAGTTTGGATTCTGGTTTCTGGTTTCTGGACGCTGCTCTCTGCTTCTCATCTCGGACGCCCACTAGCATGCCATCGCCATCTGCTGAGGTTGCATTTTCAGTTGCCACACGAAAATAGCGCAAAGTAGTGCATCAATAAATAATAACAATGCTCCTTAGCTGCCGATGTTGCTGCTGTTGCAGATGCTGATGCTGATGCTGGTGGTGCTGCAAGCAAACAGGAAAAGCCGAGGCAGAAGTAGATCTGCAGAGAGCAAAATCACACCTGACTAGGAAAAGATGTATGTATTCCTTTGACAGTTAAAATATGGAGAAACAACTGAATCATCGCATTCCCTATATAGTTCTGAAATTTAAACATATTACCTAAGAACCTATCTCAAACCAGAACCCAGAACTGCCCCGCTCATTTCTCTCCGTGTACCTGCTGGCCACATGTGCGGATGTTGCAATTGCAGCCGCTGGCCAGCAGCAGGCTGTCAATAAAAAACAGAAAACAGAGATAGGCCAGCAAAAAAAGAAGAAAAGAAAAAAAAAGAAAAAAGAAAAAGGGGTAAATGGCAGGCTGAGAGCAAAGTGTGGCGGTGGAAAATAAAACATGTGCAAGCTGCAGTGGCCCGCGGTTAAGTGAAAGAAATCGCTGCCAATAGCGGAAATATTAGCGTTTACAGATCAGTAAAGGGGATCTGGCAGGGGGCCGCGGGGGTGGACAGCTCAAAGGCAAACCTCTTAGCCCGAAAACTACAATGTGTTTATTATGGCCCCAGAATATAGATCTCAAAAGGGGGCGGAGGCAAATGCGGGGCGTTGAAATCATGTGGAATATGAAATGTATTTCCATGTAGATCGATGTCGATTCAGTTTATAATTTATTTGCTGAACTTGATTTTCAAGTTTTGTGCTCTCGAATCTATAACAAGATCAACTCGATTGCATACGGATCGAAATCAATTCAATGTGTGGAGTATTTTTGTGATGTAAAACCAAAAACATAAAGTACTGACATGGGTATATATTTCATTGGACATTAATATCTTGCCTTTAATAAATATTGGTACATTTGTTGTTAACTACCTACATGTATATTTATTAAGCTATTAAACTGGTTACAAGATTATAATGATTTAAAATTTACTTGAATTTTGTATACTTTCTCTGACAGAAGATTTAATACCCCATTGAATTAGTGGAATCCGTAGCAGAATATCTAAATTCTATGCTAACTTTCCATGTCCTGGCCAACAGCAGAGGAATGTCTCCTCTCCTCCTGGCTTGTTTCGATATCATCATCCTATGTCCCACATTCCCAGCTAAACTCCAGCAAACTCCATCAACTGCCTCGAGGCAATCCGGAATGCCCGAGCCTGAACTGAGCTCCATTACATGCCACCCCATTTAGACCAAATCAATGCCATCCTGGCCCTAATCCAATTGTCGCTGAAGGGACCGGGGCCCTGGCCCGAGGCGGGATTTTTGGCAACTCGACTGGCAACATCAAATGCCTCGACATGCCAACTTGCTACGGACGAAGTCAAACCGATTGTGTTAAATCAAATGAAGCATAATTTTTACTCAATTTATGGGTATGCAGTTCCTCCCAGTTAACCCGGCGTTCCCAGTGGATCGCTTAGCCTGTCATTCCGCCTCAACCTCATCTCCAAGGGGTTGATGGTGGTTGATGGTGCCTGCTGACTTTGATGAGGACAGGACAGGACCTTGTGTACATCATATTTCTATTAATGACTTGCATATTTATGAGCCCCGTTCCGAGAGCCAAAGCTTAGCCGGAACCAGGCCCATTCCGAATGCCCGTGGGCTCTGCTCCGAAGTCGAAATGAGTGCAAATAGGCTGATTTTAATAATAAACAAACACGAGCACAAACACAAATAGGCATCAAATGTGTTCCGAGTCTATTTGAGTTTTGGTCTTGGCCGCCAGCGATGGCGGGATCTCGTGTACATACTCGTACTTTTATGGTACACCGCCCCGGGAAGAAGAGAACATTTAACTGGAATTCGTACACACAGGGCTTCCCATTTCGAAATGCTCGCCTCCGACCGCGGTGCTCCAGCTACTCGTTCTTTGATGTGGTTCCCTGGCCATGGATTTCGTCAACATGTGGCTCCGTCCAACGAGGCGTGCAGAGTCTTTAAATAAACAACAAAAGGCACAGGCACGGGCAGCCTAGGAAGTTGCCAGCGAAATATGCTCCACATTTGCATACATGCTCATCGGGCGGATTCGCTCTTTGCGGCCGCGGGTGTAACGACCCAGAGATCGGCTCACGCTGCCACATTTGGGTGACCAAAAAGTGGAGTAGTTACTGCCAAGTGCCGAGCTCTCTCCAGCTTTATGACCGCCTCTGTGTGGGCCCATCAACTCGGCGAGTTCCCACAGCCGGCGACAAGGCCTAATGCGAGGAAGACACAACAATGCCATATCAGAGTCACAGCGACAACTAATAGCGCTCCCGTAATGAAGTGTTAAGAAATATCAGTCGGGGTCCGCTAATGAAAAAGTCTGGCAACTGCGAGTACAAGTCGGAATTGTAATTGAGCGGGTTCCGCAGGCCTATCTTTTTTGATAATGATGGGAAACACCAACTAGTTGGTTGTTGTCACTTGCTGAAACGGAATTGGAAGGGCAGGTAAAAGAAAAGGAGCTAAAAAACTACATAAATGGTAATAGGGCAGTGTTGGTTCTTAGTTTGAAAAGAAGTCTTCTTAGCAAATAACCTCTTATTAAGACATTAACTGGACGAAGCTAAAAATTAAGATATGTTGTGTGGCATTAAAGGCTTTCACTATAAGTGCCTAGAAAGATCTTCAGTATTACAAATTGGGTAATTAACTAATCTTCCATTTTCTCATACCTTCATTTATATTGAACTGAACTTCCACTGTATGGAAGTTATTACTTATATTAGTTTTTCCGTTTTTAGAATACCAGTGCAGCTTGATCTTTTCTATTAAACTTATTGCAAAGAGAATAATATCTATAAGGTCCAATAATAAGCCTTTAAAATGTGAACACAGAATTACTGCTTACGATATAAATGTTCAGCTAAGTGGTTCTTACTTTAAAAATATATTATTTAGTATTTATTTTATTTAATTCCACCCCCCAGCATCTCAGATCGATTTCTACCGATCCAACTCATTTTGAGACCCATTTGAAGCCACCCCCAAAAAGGCTTCGCCGTAGACCCTGCAAATGGAATTAGGAAATCTCTTTCGCCAAATCCAACAAATCATGTTAAAGCTAAACCGTCGAGCGGTGTGTCTAGTGGGTCTAGCTGTAGAATGCCGGCGGGCAGAGTGTTTACACCGCTCTCGGTTTTGCTGTTTTGAAAACTGTGCGGTGGGTCTGCAGTGGCGCAACGGGAAAGGAAGGGCAGGGGACGGGTCGGCGTGGGCGTATTGCGACATTATCGAGGGTGGAAAGACCCGTCCAAGAACAGCCAGACGGCAAGGGCATAAAGTTTATGTAATTATTTTTATGCCGACTCTCATAACTGAAGTGGAGCGGAGTGTGGGTGTGCACTGGGGGAAACCACAAATTTATGACAAGCTAAAACTGAGAAAGAAGTACTAAACTATTAAAATATTAAATATTAGGTAAAGTTTGATCTTTTAAAAATAAAGCTTGGTTTATTCTTGATTCCACTAATTTGATCTTTATATTGAAATATTTCTTTTAGTAACAAAAGTTAGTTTTAAGAATGATTACAATCCTCTCCCTTTTGCAATATAAAATGCAATCAAGTTTAGTCTGGTTTTATCTCAAATTGAAATAATATTTTAACCAATTTACTCCAACTTCAATTCGTTTCTTAAAGTGCACATGAGTGTTTGATTGCTCAACTGTGCGAGTGTGCCAGTGTGTGTGTCTCCTGGGGCTGTGTCAGCCCTTTTTCTCGGGCCTAGGCCATTCGAGTTGCTAACTATGTGAGTTATGCAATGAATAAAATTAAATTACACAAATGTCATTGGCTGTGATGTTGCTCCGGTTGCTCTGGTTGCTCTGGTGGCTGCTGCTCCCAGCAACATGTTGCTAATGACAGCCAGATCTCGCAGCTCGTCCGGAATCCGGCAGATGCATTTTAATTAAAACCCCGAAGAAGGGCTCGCTTTAATCCGGAGTATCCAAAACGGAAATTGCGTGCGGCTGTTGAAGTGTCGGTTGTTATTGCTCCACCACCACCGGCAGGATACCACCCATCACCCACTGGATATGCATGTTTGTTGTCCTGTCTGCAGGGTTGATTTGGCAAACGACGCAATTTGTTGTTGTTTGTGCTGGCAGCCTGGTGGCATGGTGGGTCAGTGGGTGCCGAGTGTTGGGTACCGCGGAGTATGAGGTATTTGCACATTAAATACCGTGGCGCAACCCGGCAGAGCTTTCACTTTTCCCGTGTTTGCACACAGAGAAAAGCGCGAAAAGCCTTAGATGCTTTGAGATTAAGCAGAAAGGCAGTATTTTCCAATGAGAGTAAATATAAATAGGTCTTCATAAACTAAGAAAATTACACGACTAAAAATGAAGCTTGTATTTCGTGTATATTCATAAAACAGCTCAAGGTAAACTCTTTATAAGGTTGTTACATACTTTTAGAATGAATGTTAATATACGCTTGAGCGTTTAGTTAATTCTATAAATAATCGGCTGGGCTTATTTTACATGAATAGAGGCTCGACTATAGCCCAGATTTCCGACAGATCATTTTGTCAAAAGATAAGTACAGCAATTCAATTCACCCACAAATGCCCCTTTTAGCTTGATCAGATCTTGCATTAACTAAAAACATTTATAAGCAAATATCCTTGTGTATAAATCATCGTTAAAGTTAAGATTAAAGTTATGAATGAATTAGCACTTAATTTTCTATGTACTCGTACTCCTATCAGAAGGACGCTGAAATCTTTTGGTTCAGTGTGCCTTTGTGCATTCTATTCCCGGGGGCCTCGTAAGTGTTGCCAAGTTGATTGTTTTGGCCTGCAGTCGGTGAGGTGAACGTTGGGGAACGGGTTAGGGCCAGTACAGTTGCCTCCGGCTGACTCTTTGTTCCGCTGGATGGTTAATTGCCAGCGAAAGCTCTTCTTCGAGAAGCCCATGTCCATCCTGTCCCGTCGGTGCATAGACAGCATATGAAATCATAAAATTTAACGATCGCCGAGTGTCTGGGTTGTCAGCGTTGGTTTGGCCAGGGGGTGGTTTTCTGCCCTTCTGGGTGACCGGCGGAACCACCCAGCTACCACCCAATGGCGCTCAGCTGCTCGGCACGTGTTCAAATTACCGTGAAGACGCTTAGGGGTGAATTCTCCGGAGAGACAACAGCCGGCAGCCAAACGACATTCAAATTGAGTGAGTGAATTAAAAAACCTGGCAATCACGAGAGCTCGGAGAGGATTCTCAGCCACACAGAAAGAGAGTCTCTATTTCCCTCGGCGAATTTCACTATATTTGTAGCGAAATGCGAGCATACGTTCGAGCGCTCGCTTCCTTCCTTCCGTCCTTTGTTCGCTTTTCCGGCGTTTTTGGGGTTTGTTCGCCGTGCTTCGGACTTCCCCTGCTGTACTGGTGTGTGTGTGTGTGTCAGCGGTAAAAGGTTTGTGAGCCAGTGTGTGTGTGAGAGGTCACGGGGATCGTGGCTGCCAGACTTTTATGGTTATAGGATTCCACTGAGCACAGTGGGACGAGAGGGATTGGGCTTGAGTGCTGGAAAGGACTCTTCAAATTCAAATCTAAATTATATTCTTATAAAAGTAGATAACCAAATTGAACAGTTAATTTTATATTTTATGTCAATTAATGACATTCTTTAAAGGAACGTATATAATTTATATCAGATTTCCAGAGTAGATTTTAATTACTTGTAGAATGAATAAACCGACTACAGTTTAATGAAACTATGTTGAACTCAGGGTCTCCAACTCGCAGATCTAGAGGCCCAACTTTCTATACTGTCTTAAGGCATCTCTGGCAGCCTTAAGGTATCTTCGATAATTGTTATGTTAAGCCAAAGGATCTGTGTTTAGAAAAAGGCTATTTACGTCTGGTAATAACATTTAAAGTTCACTTTTACTACTGCTCCAACACTTAAGTGCGTCACTGTAGTAAAACTTTGAATTCCTTCTAGGCTTATTGTCTCAAAATCTTAGACCTTTCAAGCCACTGTTCCAAGCGCTCGAAAGGTGAGTCCACTCACCCACTCCCTGGCACACAACCCCCCCTTAGCGCCGCTCTTTGGCTACATAATTTCAACAATATGCGTGCATCGAACACTGCGCCACCACAATCTACGAAAACGAAATCAGACATAAAAACATTACATTCAAACCCTTATTTTACACACTCGCTAAAAAGAGGAAGGAACAGGGCAGGAGGAGGAGCGGGAGCAGGGGCAGGAGCGAAAGCAAACCAAAACTGAAACTGAAACTGAGGCCAAGTCGCAGGACTCAAGGACGCGAGGCGCTAACGGGGCGAGTTCTCTTGCAGCGACAAGGGATGCAAAGGCGAGCGCCAGATATTAACCCTCCGATGCACGAGTGTGTGTGTCCGGGGGTTAGTATTGGTGGTCCTTTGTGCTACGTGCGATGTGTGTGTGTGTGTGTGCAGGAGAGTGTTGTGTTTTCGCCGTGCTTGTCAATCCCGCCGTGCCAAAACAAACGCAACGCGAGGCAAGAACCATCCGTGAGTGCAACGCGAGCGGAGGCCACGCGCTCCGTCCGTCGATTCCGCGAATTCCCAGTTTCCAGCGATAACGCCGCGATAATGCGAATTAATACTATAAATACATTTAATTCCAAGACGTCGGGTGATGAAATTCCCAAGAAATTCCCTAGAAGTTGACCGTAGCGAACCGAAATCTCAGTGGAAACTCTTGCCTCGCAGTGCCGGCCGCCTTTGTTATTGTTTGCGGCTTCTTCGGGGAAATAGTTCTTTGTGTGTTGGTGCTAGTGTATCTGTATCTGTGTCTCGGTGTGTGCGTGAGCTCTTGTATCTGTGAGTCAGCGCAAATGGCACTGCGCATCTTTGTTTGCCCCCAAAATCCGAGACGACTCTCCTCCTAGCGGAGTTGTGGCAGTGAAAGCGGCGCCAAAATCCAAATCCTAAAGCCCAGCTCTTCTTTGCCAGAAACAATGAGCGACTCGTTCGATAACCTGCAAGCCGATGGGGATAGTCGGGCGATAGTCGATGGACCGCCCAACGATGGAGACTCGGACGAGGAGGTCATCGAGGGCATGGCGCTGCTGGAGGGCAACTACCAGGTGCTGCGCCAGTGGGTGCCGCCGGCCCCCAACTATTGGGATGCGCCGCCCAAGGCCGTCATCAAGTCCGCCGAAGTCAGGTAAACACCAGCAACTTGCAGCAGCAGCACTGCGACACTGCAACATGCTTATGCAATTAAGAGTGCCATTGCTGCCGCCACATTTGGCGATTGCCTTCAATAAGTTTTAATTAAGTGCTTCGGGTTTGATTTGACAGCGCATTCCATTTGCTGCTCACAAATTGCACGGCAATTAACTCGAATCAACTCGAATCGAAGTCGGGGAATGAGAGCGGAGTGGAGTGGAGCGGGGGGCTTGAGCTGGGGCATACACTGGGAGAAAAAGTAGAGTCAATGTTGGTAATATTGGTATTTTAAGTTGGGCCAACTCCTACACTGAAATCTACTAGATTCTCCTATGGTATTTAGATAATAGTCATGACCATGGTTCAAACCACACATTTCTCTGTCCGCCCTCTTCCGGCGCAGGATTATAAGCTCTGCATAAATCTTGTCTTTAAATAATGTTGATCAGTATGTCAGTCTGTGTTACCGTCTTTCTATATCTCCGTCTAACTGTCCGTCAGTTTTTGCCGAAACTTGACTTTCAGCTTTAGAGTTATCTGAAAAAAAACGTTGTAGTTAGTCTTGTATCTTTTGTAGGAAGTACAAAAATGTATATTTATGTCTGAAAGTGCCTGACCGGGCCACCAAATCATATGGCTCTCTCTTAAAGAAAACCAAAGCTTCTGTTGATCATTTCTGAATATGAGAAATATTTTCCGAGAAGGTCCTGATAATGAACTAAACTAAATATGGATGAGTGATGAATGATACTTGATACATATTACATAGTTTCAACTCTGATAACAGTTGCTGGTGGTTATTGTTACAGCTGCTTCAGCCTCATGAAGAAAGCTTTTATTCTTGTTTCAGGCTTAAGTATATATTTGAACCCATATATTTATTAAGTGGAATATCAAAATTAGGTTTAGTTAGTTCTAGTTTTACCTAGATCTACTTTACATTTCTCCTCACTCTAACAATTTATTCCCTACCTTTTCCTTTTTATTAAAAAATGTAAATAAAAAGGATACATTTGACCAGGTAGGAATCAACTTTTTTAGGCCAAAATTAATGTGTAATTACTTCTCCGCTGAAACTAGAGCCGCATTTTTTCACCGTGTAGCTTTCGGGCTCGATTCGATGGCAGCAGCGATCCCAGCAGCCGCTCTAACGGTCCAAGGCATCGGCACTTGCCGCGCCGCCGCCGTTCAATAAAAGTGCAGTTATTTGTAACGCACTTTTATGGCCACACATGCGACTCGGGCCGCAGACCCGCACTCGAACTGGCCGGGCGGGTCCCGGGTCCGGCCGAGGGAAACCTCAATGGATTTGGCCTCGGCGCCTGACCAATAATTTTCGCGTCTTAACAGCTTGCAATTCATTCAATAAAAATTTGATTATTATGGGCGTCATCAAGTGCGCCGAACGGCATGCATGTCGACCAGCAACTAACCGAAAGCCAATAAATGCGGTTTTAGTGTGCAGTACCCTTGTTGTGCACACTCGACAAATGGTGGATCGGTTTGATGTTTGCTTGTCGGCGACGTCATTAATTACTGGGAACTTGTAGGTCCCACACGTTAGCTTTGACATTGTGTTCTCAATTAAGTTTTGATTTGATCTTGTATAGGGGAGAATTTATATCCATTTAAATCATTTTAAAAGTAATACTATACGAGGTACATATTCTAGGTAACTTGTAGTCGTATCGCTTCAGTCTTAGCCAAGCTGGAAAATATTATTTAACGAGCTAAAGCTACAGATATAATTATCCGAGATCACTGACAAACGTTTAGTTTCTAGTTTTTGAGTACTGCAAATTTATAAAAGTTTTTTAACTAACCAGCTATCTATATAGTATTGTTCATATTTTCAGCACCAGTTATAACAGTCATAAACAATATCTTTTTTTAATTCTTGTATTGTGATAAATTTTTTTAACATATATTTCGATAGTTGATTCCTCCAAAAAACTTGTATTTTCGACGCATCTGATAAAAATGTATCTATATAACTCACATTGCAGTATACTCAACTGTTACTATATGATTATGATTTCCTTTTCGTTTTATTTACGCAAAATAAAAAAAAAATAATGTGTAAATGTTGAAATTGATCAGATTTATTAAAAATGAACATCAGGTCCTCTTATGCACTATACAGATTATAAAAAAAACCTGCTCAAACTAACGGAATCCGTGTAAAAACATAAACTCAATCATTATTTATTGTACAACTTGTTGGAGTACAAATCTTAATTTTAACATTTAAGTAGTTTCCGAAGTATGAGTATAGTGAGAGGGAGAAAAAGTTCACAAATCATTGGATTTATTATTTGACATTAGTAATGACGAAGGATTAAATATGATACAATTATGATTATATTATATTAAATAATTATGTTTGTATATAAAATATAATTATATTTACATTATATAATTGTACCATGGAGTTAAATATCTCATTTTTTGAGTAAAGACTTATCAGTGTAGTCTACTCAAAGTTCCTTAAGTTAAGAAATATTACTAAATAGTTTCAAATCGCTGGAATTAAGTTCGAGCACGGGTATAATTCCCCCCATTAAAGTGTCTAACATTATACATATAAGTATCTTGTCTTTACATGGATGCTACAAGGCCTGCTCACACCATTGACTCCACACCGCCATCCATCAGCATTTTTGCATCGATAGTGCAGCAAACAGACTGTACGGGTTTATTTGTCCCACTATACGTCCGTCAGTCTGTCCGTCCGTCCGTCTATCTGACTTCACTCAACGAGCGCCAGCAGTCTGGAGGCGCTGCCGCTGCTGTTGTCTCACTGTCAACACCAAGTGGTATGCAACATGCGGCTGGAACACGAGGGGGATGGGGATCGGGATTGGGAGGCAGGTTCTCCGTGGCAGCCGTTGACAACTGCAGCATGAGTCTGCTGTATGGAGTCGCAGTCGCCTGTTGCTGGCTGGCAAATAATAAATGCGTTGCTCGAGTGCATGCGAAATGGGAAATCAAAATGCAAACGCTGCCGGATTTTTTGCTGGCTGCACTTGATGCGGTGGCAACAATGTCTCCCGGGCTGGCTTCGTTTTGTTTTCCTCCGCCGGACCGTTAAGAGCAGCAACAGCGGCAACCAGAGTCTCGTCTTCTACTGTGGAGTATCTTTTGCACGTTCTCAATATGCATTTCTGAATTACAATATGTTGATTGCATTTCGCCGTCACGTAGAGGGAGCACATGCACTCCAGGGCTTCCAGCCGCCGTAATAATGATGAGTATTGAAACAGGCAACAATGCAGTGCACATCCGCACATCCCACTCCCAGTCCCAGTCGCAGCCCCACTATCGCTCCCTACTCGGCTTCCCTTCCTGCGGTTAGTTAACCTTTGTTCTTGGCCAGGACCCGTTCCGTCCCGCAGCGGCCTGGGCCAAATTACTTTATTCCTCGGCTCGGTCGGTCGGTTGCCAGGGTAATTGATATGGCTTTGTTTCGCCCTTTTGTTGGGTGAAAAGTTTCTGGGTTGTTTCTGGGATGCGAACCCCGTTTCACTTCCTCCCTGAAGCCTTCGGGTGCCCCAGCCCCTGGCCACATGAAAGCAACTCCTCGATCCGACCTCCTGCCAAACCGCAGATGACATAATTAATGTGCCTTTGAACCGTCCATAAATAAGGAATAGTTCGCAGTCGCTTTCTTGTTAATTTTGCACATGACTCGTGTATAAATCAATTTAATATTTTCTCCCTCCTCTCCGTTTCAGGTAAGTTGACATACGACAGCCCCGACGACTCCTTTCTCTCTAGTGACGCGGTACCAGTCACAATGGCAACATCGACATCAACAACGGCAACTTTTGTGTGAATTGTGTGAAGGCGGCACGTCAATGTCATTGAGTTTTGGCCGGGCTAGGAGCAGTGGCAAGGGGCCTCAAAATTACGATGACTTGTCACACGACCAGGTTTCCTGGCTGTTTGGTGGGTATTGTTGGCAAATTAGCACAGCAGCTAGTCCCATAAATTGCAATTTACCTGGCCTTGGCTGGCCGCTGAATATTCTCTCAAGTCAAGTCTGCAGGGCAAGCTCAGGCGGAAATAGGGTCAAATACGAATCGTATAGGGTTATCTCAAAAATTACATTTAAATAGCAGTTCGGGGGAAAGTGCGAACTAAGGCTGCCATGCAGTCATACACGTCAGCTTAACACGTTGTGTCACAGAAATACTAATCCCGTGGGCTCCGCAACTGAACAAATCATTGAAGATGACGACCACGCGTACCTCGTTGCTCACGGTACATATGGGGCCGAAGCCGACAATGATATCCACCACGAATGCGAACTTCCTGGAAGACCGTGAGGACGACGCTGTGGGGGCGGCAAATGAGACCGTGAACGACATTCTGGAAGGGGTGCTGCACCAGGACACCTTCCCGGCGAAATCGATGAGCTCGATGATACTGCCCGTCGACGATGAGTGCCCGCAAGTAATGGCTGCCGAGGACCTGGTCATGGACCCGCGCCTGCGGGCCTGGAACCGCGTGCTGGAGCAGCGCCGCAGACTGCAGCTCCGAATCGAGCGGGAGACCGGAAAGCGGCCCGAGGACGTCCTGTTCAACCGCCCGACGACCATCGACGAGGCCAGCAAGCGGATGATCCTGCGCGTCCTCGACACCGCTGACCGATCGCGTCCGCAGTCTCGGGTTCACGGGGACTCCGTGCTGGCCTCGCTGAAGCCGCGCTGCGATCCCGAGCTCTGCCGCAAGATTCCAGAAGTCTATGCCGCCAGGCCGGAGGTCCAGACGGTGGAGTTCGTCGGCCTGCCACAGGTCACCCAAGAGGAGCTGACTGCCCCCGCCACCGAAAGCCAGTTTCAGCGCTCCAAGTTCCTGGGCCTCCGCATCCAGTCCAAGGAGAAGTCCATCCGAGATGTGCTCGAGTTCGCGCCCGATTTGGAGAAGCTGCAGGTCGTCCCCACCATTGTAGTGGCTCCCAAACAGACGGCACCCATAAAGAAGCTCGGCGTGGACGACATGCTGGCCATATCCGACGATTCTACACTAGAGGATGAGGAGGATGAGGACTTGGAGGCTGAGGGGGAGGAAGAGGACGGTCCAGCCGAGGACGAGGTGACTAAGGGAGTTGGCAAAGTTGGAAAAGTCGAGCCCACCGAATTGGAGGAGCCACAGGATGTCGATGGGGTCCTGATCAACGGGTGCCTCTACGACTACCGCGATATGAAAGGGCCGAACAGGAAGGGCATCCACCTGGTGCTCAAGTGCGATCCTTACCAGCGTGTGGTCAAGACACTGGTAGACATTCAGGTAAAAAAAACCAAAGCCGCTATTGGGGTCTTTGGTGGCACTTCGGCTCGAAACTTATGCTGCCTTCTTCCCAAAAACCGACAGAACCTCAGCCAGAAACTTCTGCACGTCTACTGGGCAAACAAGAACCGCTTCCGGACCGACCACCAGCCCATGGATGGCGAGCTGATCTTCGACCGCTGCGAGTTCATCTTGGAACCTCAGGAGCGCCGGCAGATCCGGGCTCTCTTTCATCCGCTGCAAGTGGGCCTGACTACGCAGCGTTGGACCCTATGCCTTGTCAAGTCGCCCGTCTGCGGCACCCGTCGCCTCATGGTGGTCCTCCAGGGCCAGTGCACCATGCCAGAGGTATACGTGCAACGACTGAAAAACCACCGGAAAGTGCCGGGCGAAAAGCAGCAGCGTCAGCAGGCCCAGAGCCTCCTCGACATGCAGGCCAGCCTGGCCCCCATTATCGAGAACCCGCCGCTGCTGTGTCCCTACCAGAGAATCCTCGACGAGCGCGAGCTGTTCAACGCCGAGAACCCCTCCTACTGCTGCGAGCGGTACGCCGACCTCGAGGCTCTCAAGGATATCTATGCGCTGGCCAAGAAACCGCGCGACCGGCCCTGGGATCTGACCATAGATGGTCTGCGCCACTGCATCGGCCGCCAGGAGTCCCGCTTCCTGCGCGAGAAGCTGCACAACGAGCTGATGGACCTGCTTCAGCCGATGACATGCAACAGGTGCGAGGGCCTCATCCGGATGGAACATAACCCCGAGCGGGACCGGACCTGCTTCATCTACGTGCGCGGCACCATCAGCACTGCCATCGACAAGTGGGAGAATATGGCCCTGTGCCTGGACGACCAGTTCTGCAAGCTGGAGCTGCTGCGGCAACGGGATCAGGAGCAGGAAAAACGAAACACGCAAATTACCAGCCAGCAGCAAATGGAGATCTTGCACGAGATCGTGGAGAATGCCTCGAAGAAAGTGAGGGGAAGCAAGTACTTGAAGGATGCCCTCTACATGCACACCTACACCCTGCTCTGCGAAACCGCCGAGGACATCGTGTCCGTGATCGAGAGCACAGGTCACCTCTGATCCGCCGGCCGGTTGAGGGCAGCAATTTTGAATGTTTTTCAGACTTTTTAAATTGTAAATACCGGGCGGAGCTCGGAGCTCCCACGTTCATATATATATTTCCTTATTTTGCGCTGCAATTAAATATAAATAAACCCATCAGGTCTGAATTCTCTGAATGGATATTCCGATTTGTAGAGAATAGGCCAAGTCTGTGTGGACTCAGGAGGAATCTCCATCAATAGTGGGGATGCAGCGGACCTCAAGCCAAGGAATCGGGGCCATTAATCGGTACCACAATCTGAGAATTTGGGTAATATAATATATTCCGGATATTCCAAGCTTAGTTGGCCTGGCAGCGACTCAATCACCTGTTAGGATCCAAATTCTACCCGGAGACGGAGCAACACCTCCGTGAATGTCTTATGTATATTTTTTGTATCACATTTAAAGTCAACATACATATCTCAATACCGAAATCCATAAACAGCATGAGAAAGGCGGAGGATAATGTGGACGAGGACGAGGAGGACGTGGACGTGGGCGGCGCCACAAAGCCGTTCCCGAAGGACGGCAATAATAAGAACTCGGATGGGAATTTCTCCACGGA
This sequence comes from Drosophila tsacasi, assembly GCA_018904565.1. Taxonomy (NCBI): domain Eukaryota; kingdom Metazoa; phylum Arthropoda; class Insecta; order Diptera; family Drosophilidae; genus Drosophila; species Drosophila tsacasi. The sequence continues at coordinate 56,984 of JAEIHY010020228.1, read as the reverse complement.
GAGCAAGAAGTCTGAGCTGGTGTCCCAGCAGACCACTTCTAGACAGGCCAAGTACACGTCCCGCGTGGTGGAGGACATCATCAGGGATATCTTCATGGAGCGGCGCGGCGACTTTCCCGATACCTCATCCTCCTGCCATGTGGCCGAGATGCCCTGGCCGCGGCAAACGGAACGGGAGGCGCATGTGGACAAGCGGCTGCAGTACTGGAAGGAGGTGCTGCAGCAGCGCAGGAAGATGCAGGAGCGCGTGCAGCGGGAGACGGGTAAGCTGGCCAGCGAGGTGCTCTTCAACCGCCGCTCCACGTTGGACAACCGCGACGAACAGACGGTGAAGCGGGTGCTGGACTACGCCGGCCGCATGGACTACGAGCGGCTGCAGAAGGCGCCGGTGGTAAAGCTGACTGACCGGCAGGATCCGTGCTCTGGCCAGTTCGTTTATGGCCCGGAGCTCACGGCTCCTCGCGCCGAGCAGGTGGGCTACAAGGAGGTGGAGATCATCGGTCTGCCGGAGGTGACCCAGCGGGAGCTGCTGGGCAAGGAGGCTCTTGGGCAGAAGCCCCCCCCTGGCTGGCTGCAGTCCGAGTTTCTGGACGAGCGGCTCGAGCAGGGCTTCGGCGCCATCGAGAAGGTGGTGGAGTTCTTTCCGGACCTAGCCGCCCTGCAGGTGAGGGGCAAAGGCGTGGACAAGCGGAAGCCGACACTCGCTCCCACGGTCCTGCTGCAGACGGACTCCCTGTACACGGTGACCAACAGCGACAGTACGATCTGCTCCGAGGAGTACGTCTCCGAGTCTGTGGGCGGCACTGAGGATCGGTCTACGGAGGTCGAGCCACCGGCGCACGTTCCGGAGCTGGGTCTGCGCGTGAACGGGGTGAACTATGTGCCGGGGGAGGCCGGTGGCGGGGTCAGCGAATGCTACGAGATCGTGACCCGGTTCTCCTGCGACCCCTTCCGGCGCCGCATTAAGCGCGTCCTGGAGCTCACGAACATTGGCCTGCAGACGCTCTCCTTCAGCTGGAAGCAGAGCACGTACTTCTACAACCGGGCCTCCCTGCTGCTGGCCCAGGACAACGAGTTCTACTTCGACCTAGATAGCTTCCGACTGTTAACCGGCGAGAGTCGGTGCGTGGTGGTGCTCTACCAGCCCCGCAAGGTGGCCATGGCCACGGAGCTTTGGCTGCTGCAGGTGGAGCCGCGAATCTTCTGCGGAGAATCGCTGCTGGTGCGCCTCCACGGACGCTGCACTCCTCCGGCGGACTACATGGCCAAGCTGCTGGAGTGCCAGTGCGCCTGCATCTGCAAGTCGGACGCGTTGGCCATGGAGAAGCTGACCTCTCACCTCGGCGCCCTCGCTCCCCTGGTGGAGCCGCCGCCCACCTGCTGTCCGTACCCTCGTGTCCTGGACGAAAGGGAGACCTTCAACGTTCTGAACCCGGGCTACAACTGCGCCCGCTTCGACGACCTCGAGGTGCTGCGGTCCCTGCACAAGCGGATCAAGAAGAAGCGCGAGTGCCCGTGGGATCTGCGCCTGTCCACCATCAGGTGCTACATCCTGCGCGTGGAGGCCCTTCACGAGCGGGAGCAGCTCTTCGCCGAGTTCACTGAGCTGCTGGCCCCGCTGATGCTAGCAGGCTCCTCTCTCGACACCTCAGCGGGGCGCGAGATTCAGAAGCAACGCTCCCGGTTCATCTACGTGCGGGGCGTGATCTGCAACGGTATAGCCCAGTGGGAGGAGCTCATGTTCAATGTGGAGGACTCGTTCTTCAAACCAGAGGTGCAACGCTTCTACCAAAGCCTGCTGGCGGTGTCCGATCAGGATGATGAGGAGGACGACGAGGAGGGAAATCGCCGCGAGCCCCATCAGCCCCATCCCATTGCACCCATCGATGGGGCGAAGCTACTAGAGATTATCGCAGAAGAGGAGCTGGACGAGGATAAGATTCGGAAGGCGGTCATGCGCAAATTGTATCGCTCAAAGTACTTCCGGGATTCCCTCTACATCCAGACCTACTCGCATCTGTGCAACGTGGCCGAGGACATCGTGTCCGTCATCGAGAGCACGGAAGTCGAGTCAGCTTAGCTATTTTCGTTATTACGGGATCATCACTTGGATCTGCAAGGAGAAGGAACCCTGCTTCAGAAGATATCCTGTCCAAAATTAAGACTTATCGGCGTGATGAAAAGCAAATGGGTTTTTTATCCCACATTGGATTCAGTTTTTTGTTGTGGGAGCTGTGCCATAGGCTTCTGTCTTGTGAATGTAATTTATTAAAAGAAAATGCACAATTCTGTTCCTAGGCCAAGACAATAGGACTCAACTTTACCCTATCCCTATGGACATGCGTTTAAAATAAGATCGTTGCCTGAAATAAATTTCACTTGAAATTGAATTTTAGTATATGGGGACGTATGAACGAAGTTATTGTGAGAGCAACCTATTCTGTGGTACATAAAAATATTATACAAATTTAAAGAGCTGTGAAGCCAATTTTTAAGGCTTCTGTTTCCCTTTTTTTGACTCTGTTGGTAAACTTTGTTTCATTGTCAAAAGGTCATAGAAACAAGCTTATTAAAACAAGATTATAAATTTGATATCTTAAGGGGATAAACGCACCGAGAAGCCCATTTTTGTAAAATTTGTAGCAGGTAACCTATAGAAGTAATCAAACTCAGGCAGTGGTCACTAAACCTAGTTAGGGCCTTAAATAAGGCGCTACGACCATAGAGAAATAACTTCTTGAATTGCCCACCGGTCAGCAATTTGAACAGTACTTTCCAATGCTCTTCCAGTGCTTTCTCGAATCTAAAAAATATTTAATTGCAGCTTACAATTGGATCAATATAATTAAATCCAATTTGATCAAGTGAAAAGAAAAACTAAAGGAATAACTTAAATCATTTATAAATTGTATAAACATTTGCTCCTAATATTTTCGTATTCGTTTTACAGTTTTACATTCACAGTTTTGCATTTTCCTCTTATATTTAACGATCGTTCCCATGGCAGCTATATGATATAGTAGTCCGATCTTGATCAAATTAAACCCAAATTCTAAAATAATACAAAATGGACATGTCTCTAATTTTATGAAAATATGTTGAAAATTGGCTAAGTTATAATGTGTTCTTCAATATTTTCCGATCCAGCAATTAAACTTACTGGGGGTGCTGGGGTCTCCTCATCCTTATGCTCCTTTACTTCATCAAATATTAAGCCGGGAATGTTTGCCAACTGCAGATTGTCCAATATCTTAACAGTTGGCGGCTCCACAGTGGGCAACTCCATTGCCAACACTCAATAATTTTAATTGTTTGTTTCAATTTTTTAATTGTTGTCACAAATTTCGTCAAGGCTCGACGCCTTTTCCGAGAAGGACCCGATGACTTCCCCCTTTCTCTGCAGCGGTCGACCAGCTAAGATTGGAGAGGTCACTTGGTAATTTGGAAAAATCTTCAATAAATGTATATAATTAAAAATGTTATCACCTGTGCTGTCTACTTGCCTGTCCTTCATCCCTCCTTGTAAAATTTACGCATCTTTTGCATAGGGACATTGCGAGGGACTTCCTTCTGAAGATCCCGCCTTGGCCAGCTCGCCTCTGAGAATTTAATTCCAGCTTATGATGTAATACAAGAGCGGTATATGTTATCTTACCTGTACTTCTTTGTCATGATATATATTTTATTTTTGGTTTCTTTGTGAAAAGCACCAAACTCCTTTAACTTGTCCTGAATCTTCTTATAAATGTGGGAGTTCTTTGGAAATTAGCAGTCCATTTCATAGTTTTACATTTAATTAAATTTTCTATTACAAAAAAATAGGTCTTTTTTGATGCTCCAAGTTTTGTAAAACAACAGCGTTTTGAAGAACCTTGGTCACATTAAATAGCTTTCCCTGCAAAAAAATGTACTGCAAGTTAATAAGCCAATCTGGCTGGTTACCGTTTATCATTAAGGTTAATGGGTGTTTCACAAATAATTAGTCCCCAATAGGACTAACAGAGAAATGCCTCTAACTAGAGTTGTCAGTCAGATAAAAAAACCACTCCAATGACACAAAATACAATTATTACAAGGAAAAAGACAACTGACACTTCGTAAAAAATCTTCGGTATGTGTGAAAGCCAGACGAATCTTCTGGCCAAGGCGGATTCCTCCGAAGGCAGCGTCCACCCAGATGGCCTGGCCAACTACCTGGTCGAGGACATTCTCCGAACTCATATCGAGCGGGGTCTCCACGAGGAGTCCGACTGCTCGGAGCCTTCCTGTGAGTCCGCGTCTCCGGCAAAGAGCAGGAGCAGTGTGGACCAACGGCTACAGTACTGGAAGAACATGCTCGCCCGGCGACGGGCGCTTCAGCAGAAGCTGCGCCGCCAGGTGGGCCGGGATCCTTCGCAGGTGACGCTCAGTCCGCCGAGTTCGACGAGGAATCTGCTGGCTAGCTGCTTCAAAGAGTCCGGGGAACTGCCTCGGCACCTAAGTACTGAATTGCTGGGACTGGGACGGGAGCCCCCTTGTGAGCAGTTCAAGGAAGAAAACAGCCCCGGGCAGCTGGAGGTGTCGGATGAAAAGGTCCGGGAGTCGCAAGTGGAGCGCTTAAAGAGCGACTGCTCCACCGGACTGTGCGTTCGCATCAACGGGGAGTACTTTCGGCCCACGGTGCCAGAGTTTCCGCCCATCGTGGAGCGCTACTTCATCTGCGATCCCTTCCGGCGCCTCCTGCGCACAGTCATCCGCATTGAGAACTGCGGCAGCCTCGGCCTGCAGTTCAGCTGGCTGAGGACGGAATTCTTCACCAACAACGACACTCTCTTCAGGCCCGAGCCGGGGGACTTTGTGTTCGACACGGATCCCTTCTTCCTCGCTCCGGGCGACATCCGAGACGTCCCGGTGCTCTACCAGCCGCGCTGCGTGGCCATTGTGAAGCAGCGCTGGCTGCTGGTCCCGAGGCCCCAGATCTTCCTCCGTTGTCCCAGAGGCATCACGTTGAACATTCACGGCTGCTGCACGCCTCCCAAGGAGTTCCTCGAGCGACTGGCGATGGAGCGGCCTCGTGTGCCGATGCACCTGGAGCGTAAGCCGCCCCTTGAGGAGCCGTCCTTGTTCCTCTTTCCATATGTCCGGGAGCTGGAGGATCGCGAGGCGTTCGGCCAGCGCAACAGGAGTTTCCAATGTCGCAGACACACGGACATGGAGCGGCTGAAGAGGTTCTTTGACAGGGTCAGCCCCCTGAACGGCTGCCACGTTTGGAACTTTAGCGTGCACACCCTCATCCATCTGGTGGGCGGTATCAGGGACGCACAGGAGCGCATCCGATTGTTTGCAGAACTGACTCACCTGCTCGAGGGGATGCGGGGAGCCCCTGGGCAGCCCTTGCACCTGACGGACACTCCCGACCGGCTGAGGGAACGGTGGAACACCAAGCTGCTGTTCGTGCGGGGAGTCCTCGCCAGTTGCCTGCAGGAGTGGGTTAACAGGATGCAGTTCCTCCGGGCAACCGGCTCCATCTACACGATGCTGCACGGACAGCTCTGCCAGGCGGCCGAGGATATTGTGTCGGTGATCGAGAGCACAACCGAGATCTAGCTGTCGCCACACAGTGGAAACACATACAATTAATAAGAAATAAAACATAAATATAAATATAATACTGAAAACCTACAAAAATGAACGGCCACTTGCCTATTCCACAACAGCCCGGGTCGGTTTACTCACGTCCCCGAAAGGGGTCGGTTTTCTTGGAGTCGAATCACAAAGACTCGACCAGGAACGATTTGCAGCTCGAATCGTCATCCACCCGGGACCATGTCCAGATCCACAAGCTAAAGGATGTCACACAGACGGACACCAAGAAGGTGGTGACCAACGTCGTCGATGACATGTTCCTACAGTTGCGAGGCATCGGCAAGGTCTCTGCGTCGGATGGCTCGCTGGACGATGCCCTGAAGGAGTCGCTAAGCATGGACCGTCGCCTCAAGCACTGGTACGACACGTTGCAGGATCGCGCCGCCGTCCAGGCAAGGATCGCCCGCCAGGTGGGTCGCCGGCCCGACGAGATGCTCATCAACCTACCCGCCACGGTGGAGCAGCGGGACCGGGGCACCGTGGCGCGACTGCTGGACCTGGCCGGCCGCATGAACCCCACGGCCCTGGCCGGTAAGCAGCCGGCCGTCCTGCCCGCGCATCCCGTCTGCGGCGAGCAGGAGTTCAGGCGTCTTCCCGAGCTCCAGGAGACTCTGCCGCTCCCCGAGCGGCTTGGGAATGTGCAGATGGAGGTTGGCGGACTGACGCACACCACCAAGGGCGAGATCATGGGCAGGACCCTGCAGGCGCCCGATAACCGCGCCCAGTGGATCCAGTCCAAGGTGCTAGGCGTCCGGATAGAGCAGCAGGACGACGACATCAAGCGCGTTCTGCAGTTCTATCCGGAAGTCGACAGCCTGGAGGTAGTGGGCGAGCGGATACAGGAGGGGTTGACATATTCTTCCACGAACCTTCCGCAAATTGAGCGACTCCCTGCCGATTCTATGGTCTCTGTTAGCGACAGCACCCCAGAGGAGTCCGAGCGGCAGGAAGAGGTCGTGGATGCGCCAGCTGTCGCGGATCAGAACCTAGAATCTGAGCTCGAGGGCCGCGCCGCCGCTAAGATCAACGGAGTGCTGTTCTACCCAGGCAACCGGTGCGCCTCGTCCGAGGTGGGGCACACTTACTTCGAGTGCCACCCGTACCAAAAAGTGGTGCGGGATGTGTTGGTCATGGAGAACGTGGGCTGCCACCTGCTCACCTGCCATTGGGTCCACGTCGACCCAGCCCGCCGCGGAAACAAGTGCCTGGGGCTGCAGATGGAATACTTCCTCATGTCGCGCACCATGTTCGTCATCTTTCCCGGCGAGAAACTCGTCTGCCGCGCCCTCTTTCGGCCGCGGGGCTGCGCGCTGGTCAGGCTGAAATTGGAGCTGCGCGTCTACCCCCACGTCGTGAGCTCCTCACGTCACCACATCGTGGTCCGGTTGACGGGCAAGTGCGTCCCGCCGCCCGAGTACACGGCCAAGCTGCGGCGTCAGCTGACCGTGGTGGTGGAGAAGTCCAAGCAGCGGTTTACCAAAGACCTGGCCCAGCACCAAGCCTCGCTGGTCCCTCTGCTGCAGCCGCACGAGGTGCTGTGTCCCTACGAGCGCGTCTTCGACGAACGCGAGGTATTCAACGCCGAGAACCCGGGCTACCACTGCGAGAGGTTCTATGACCTGGAGGCCCTGAAGGCGCTGCACCACGAGCTGAAGAAGCCCCGGGAGCCCGCCTGGGATCTGCGACTGCAGACGATCTTCGCGGTCATCCTGCGGCAGCCAGACGTCGACCAGAGGCGGTTATACTTCGCAAGGTTCGTCGAAATCCAGGAGTTGATGAAGCCAGGCGTCGACACCGGGCGTCCCGTCCGGTTCGGCCGTAACGAGGAGAGGGACCGCTCCAGGTTCATCTACGTGCGGGGCTGCATTGGCAACGGCATCCAGGACTGGGAGGACACGATGGCCTTGATGGAGCTGAGCGCCCTAAAATCGGAGGTGACCCGCTATCACGCCAGGCAGCGAGACCTGGAGGAGGAAGACGGAGCCGACGCTGGTGAAGACCCGGAGCCGAAGCCCTGGATGCGACAGCTCCGGCAGGAGAACGAGACTCTGTACCTGCTCAAGAAGCTGCGCTCCCGAAAGCCCTACAGGGACACGCTCTACATGCACACCTACTCGCACCTCTGCGACATGGCCGAGGACGTGGTCTCCATTATCGAGAGCACCCAGTACGTCTGAGTCTAAGTCTTCGTGGAGCACACACAGTGCCTAGTCCAAATTCGATGTGAAAATGAAAATACAGGGGCAACTCCCCTTGGGGGAGGCCTTCTATTGATTCGGAAATCTATTAGCCCGGGGGAGGGAGGGTGTGGAGAACTATTTCCCTGTCCGTGGGGGACACACCTGTGCCCCGGATGTGGCGCTAACTTTTCCCATTACCACGGCCCTTTATGGGCCAACGATATTGCCCATTTGCCGGGACAGCCTGCCCTGCCGTCCGGCCTAATGGCGCGCAAATGTCGGAAGTGCCAGAGCAGGCGGAAAAGTTTCGGAGCCGACTTCGATTCCTGCTAGTTTGCATTGATTTGATGACACTTTGGGGGTTATTTTATTTCACTAATAAACGCCCCGCATATCCTGCCCAGAGTTGGCGTGTCAAGGAGTTGTCTGCCCTCTGGGGGCTGCTCTTTTCACGTTCCCATTCGGCGGCGTCTGACGAAATGTGGCGGCAAACGAGGCCATTATGCTTGCAATTAGCCAAATTGATTTCGAGATAGCGTCAACGCCAGGAGCAGTCGCGGTTCTAGAACATATTCATTTTGGCCCTTTTTAGGCCTTGACTAATCGCCTTCTCTCTTCTCTCCTCGTTTCAGGTAAGCCGAGTGTGCAACTCCCATCCGAGGTAGATCCGTGCATCGGTGGGTAAGTCTTTGGGGTCGGCGCCTCGGGGCCTTCACACGGCTCTGTCTATGGGCACCATAAATCACGCATCACACGTCGCGAGTGCATTTCCGCTGCTAATTAGCCCACAGACCGCATTGGGCCCTAATGATCTTAGAGCTTACTCGCACGGTGACCAACTAACATGGTCGGAGGCAGATTAACCTTGAATCCCTCACCTGGCCAACGCAGTCGGTTGACATTTGCGCAGCTTGTCGCGTTTTATTGCCACTTTTTGTGAGCCAAGTGCGTGAAGCAAGGTTGGGAAACACATCCATTTATCTTGACGCTTTTAAAGCGACGGATTCATATTAGGTTGGTCTCAATTTGGAGTAAAATAAAAAGAAAATGGGTTGAAGTGGAGCTAATGGTATACTTTCTTTAATATACATTTTTAATAACTATGCAAGGCCTAGAAATGTTGTAAGAGCCAGAGCTATTATGACCCGATTATTGAGCATTTTGAGTTTTTCTAAACTTGCAATAATTTTAAAAATTTATGAATTTATTTTTATAAAAAAAATATATTCGAATAGTAAGTACGATTTTTTTGATTGAGCATTTTGTGTTTCCTTATGCTTAAAATAATTGTAAAAATGTAGTAGTAAAATAATGATTAAAATACGTTTTTTTTTACAAACCGAATTTAATGTTGGCGAGTCATGGCTCTACGATTGCCTAAAAGTATGACAAGTTTATGTAGATATATCATAGCTTAGCACATAGGATGTAATATAGAAAAGCCCAAAAGCAGTAACTTTAGCCTGTTTTATATCAACTTATTAGGTTGGACGGGAGTTTTCTTAAGTCTTAGCATACTCTTAGGATGTGAGCTTAAACGTGTTGCATCAAATATGCTGCATGTTCCGAGTCCGTTGAGGTGTTACTTTATTATACAATAAAAGATGGGAGCCTACTTTAAAAATCATATCGAACAGATAGTAATGTTTGTTATTAAAATTTAATATTATTAGCAATTGTGTTCTCGGTATTCTGACAAGTTCTAACCGATACCGAACCGTTCGATCGAACTTGCTGTCACTGTTAAGCCCTGTTACTCCCCTGTTAAGGAGTGTTCGAGCCGCTCGATCATTCGTAATTAGAAACTGCCTATGGAAAATAAATGATCATAAATATTAAATATATCTCATTTATATTAAAATTTATTTGTTCATTAAAATTAAATATAAATTTAAATTCATTAAATTAAAAATTGTTTTTTTATTCCTTGTTTCCGGGTGCTACATCACTCATCCGCCTAGATGGCCGCACTTTTTGATGATAGTTAGAAAATATATATACAAATTTAGCAATAATATCAATTTAAAAAAAAAAGGAAAATGCCAAATACATATTTAAAAAAATTCCACTTTTATTTATTCTAAATTTGTTCCCGCATCTGAAAAGCTAAAGTGGCAGTCTTGGATTTTGTTATTCTGTTACCTGTTATTCGTACCTGTTGCGGACGCGCTCTCCGCTCATTCTGTTAAAGTGCTTCGTAGCGAGCAGTCGGTACTGTTGCGCACGCGCTCTGTCATTCGTTCGCTTGGATCCATCGATCGATCGATCGATGTGTTCGGTTTCGGTTTCGGATTCGAATTCGGATTCCATGTTATCTTGCGCCAGATCTGTCATTTACCGTTTTCCTGCCAGATCGCGGAGCAAAGTGCACGAAGCTGCTAACTGATTCGGCGAGAATTCACCCGAAAATTGTGCAACAACAAGTGAAGTGCAGCCAGTGCAACCGGCAATCCGCAAGGGTGCCGTGCCCCTCCAGCTGGCCAAGTGAATTACATAGTTCGACATATCTTGCCGGGCTCTCAATTATGCCAAGAGCATGCAATAAGCCAAGTGGCCAAAAGGTGCGATTTAAGCCGGGCTCTCAGAGGCTTGTCAACGCGGATACTCGAGACATACGCATTCCCAGATACAGATACAGATACGGAGTCAGATACAGATACAGCTACAGAGCCGCAGTCAGATTCAGGCACAAAACACAATAAAGCAGCATTAAAAATCGAATGAAATACGAGACGGACTTGATATGCGCGGCACAGGCGTCGCCTCGGCTGCCCTAACCCAATATTTTTATGGGAGAATCAGTTACTGAGGTGTGTAGGCACACGGAGAGAAATTGAGCCCTATCTGATTAGACTCAGAAATCAGGAACAGCAGTAACTTGTAGGGGAATATATAATTTTGAAGCTATTACAATCACAAGATGCCATTAAATACCAAAAGTATTCTTTTATGTGTTGGCATCCTAAAGCCTGTCCACAAATCTATAAAATCATGTTGTTTAAGTTGACTGAAATACAGATAGGAGAGGAAAGGTATAACACAACGGCTATAAAAAGCACAGAATTCTTCTAGCCTTCTTAAGCTAGCCTCTTAGCTTTATTCTGGCCCAAAAGCCCAATTATCCTCACAGTTTCTTTAGCAAAACTTATTGCTTATCCCAGTGAGGTCAACGAAAGACTTGGGCAACGAACTCGGGGGAAATCGATCCAATCCGGCGGCTCTCGTAAGCCCATGTACATTACGCGTCAACTGAAGTGCTCTGACTGATTTATTTAGATGCGTTCGGCTTAATCGCCACTCGCCGCGCACTTTCTCCAACCTGCCACAGCATCGCGGAGCGGAATGAAGTCATAACCAAATAGGCTTACGACCTGCTCCAACACATAAAACATGACTTGTCTAGCCATAAAAACACCGAAACACTTTGCGGAGCCCCAAAATAATTTGATTACCGCGCAATGAGCTTTCTCCGCCGCCGAGATCCAATTAGTTGTCCCAGAGATATACACAAGGCATAGACTATATAGCCGCCGTCCAGGGCCACCCACAGGAGCGTAATGAAATCGACTTACATGGCCTGCAATGTGTCAACAATGGCTTGTTAGCCATTGCCTTGGCGTGTGTGGGCTTCGGACATGGGTTTTGCAGCTGAAAACACCTTATTGACAAGCGACATTTGACTCGGCCAACTGGCGGACCGCGTGTGGGATTTGGATTTGAATTTATCTGTGATTTCTAATTGCCCGACATGCCAATTTAAATTTAAAGCTCAGGCGATACTGGAACCCTGCAATTCGCCGCGGCTAAATCAATTTTCGCACTGCGGCTGGCTGCGATTCCGGGCTTTATTAAGAAATTCTTCATAATTATGTAGCGGCGTTTGATGGTTGCTGGTCGGTGGTTGGCGGTTGGTGGCTGGCGGCCGGCGGCGGTTCGAAATAAAACTGTTGTTTATGGCCGAGTTGCGGCAACTAGTTGGCTCAATTATGGCTCGGCTGCAGCGACTTTCTCCCTCACTTTGGGCCAGCTGCCAGGCTGCCACGGCTGCTTAACCCCAATCGACGCCTCTAACTAACGACTAACTAACTGGCGTGTTAATTTGTTGCCCAGTTTCCTCGGCACGCAGCCCAAAACACAATTGCCTGAGCAAGGCCCAGAGCCAGATTGAGATACAGATTCGTTTGAAAGAATCTCGGCTTGGAATAGATACCGCTATCGACTCGGCCCGGTTAGCATAACAAAGCTCTCCCTCCTCGGGGGTCAACAAACCCCAACCTTCGTTATGTCAAGTCGGGCTTTTGTCCCAGCATTTACCATTTGCATATTACACATGCCTCACGTCCATTCGGGGCCACAATTAACCAACTATTCAGCGACCATTCATCATCATATTCGAGCGAATTTCAATTCGTCAATTAATTGGGCCGCGTTGTGAGCATTTACGGCGGGAAGTCGTAAATAAGCATCGGCTCCGTCGATATGTGTATGCAAAACCCAATTTGATCTGTCATCCTGTCAGTCCGCGTTAGTTTCCCAACCATCTTCCAGGCCGATAAGAACGGGTTCCCCGGAAAATAGAGCAACGTTAGCCGGCCGTGCCGTTTCCACCGACGACGTTTTTTGATTGCATTTGACATTTAACACGAGTGCGGCGCAGATTAGAGCGGCAACTGCCAGCAGCCGCCCACAATGCTTGGGGATCGGGAGGCGTGACTGGCTGGATTTTCGTTTTCACTTTGCCCCTCTGCAGAGATTGTGTCTCTGAAAAGCTACACGGAGCAAAAATAAACTTTAAATGGAGTTAACAATAACAATGCATTTTAAGACACGATTCTTAAAGTGGTTTTACACATAGATATGGGAATATAAATAACAAAGCGAGGAACAACTTGGAATATTTATTCTTTTGTAGCTCAAAAAAACCATTCTTTGAATGCCGGAATCATACATTTTGATTTCTTCTTTCCATACTCGATTTATGGATACTTACTTGAGCATTTTCAATGAGTTCCGCTGTCTTTTATAAGCATCTAAATGGAACTCTGATCTCCTCTCAAACCCATTTCCATTTAAGATCACCTTTTCTCTCTCTGCACCTACTGGCAGCCGACTTGGCTGCGATCATGTTTTATGTAAGCGCAATTAAAAAATCGAGAAGGAATTCCTGAGCGGCGACAAATGGCATTTGCGCGCGGGGCAATTAATTTCGGGGCAGACAAAGGCACTTAACACCCTGCTCCGTCGATTAGGCTCTGGGCAGGCGTGAGATTATTATCGGGCCCGCTGAAATATGAGACTCAGACAATGGCTCATTAGATCGCGGGCTTTCGCCCAAAACTAGTTTGGATGTCGGGCCTAAACTGTGTAATTATTACGGGCCAGCCCAGACCCAGACCCAGAGCCAGACCCAAAGCTTGGCTCTTTCGGAGGCTTAAATTATAGCCGGGCCGTAAAATAGACAAACAAGTTAATCCATTAGCGAGTGAGACATCTCATCAGAACCGGAAAGAAGCCGCTATTAAGTGCATATTTCTCATTGTTTATATTGTCTGCCGTTCTGGCGCTCTTTCGTATGTTAATATCGGAAAATGTGCCAGCTGCCATCGTCATCCGACTGCATAATAAATTATGAAATTCTACGGTTTACAGTTGCAGCCGCCACCAGAGTGAGTTGTCAGGTGTCTGCGGCTTTCTAAACCACTTAGGTAGGCAGTGATAAGTCCACAGATACGTCGGATTCTGAATGGGATTCTTGATAACACAATTTGGAGCTCGGAGGAGGGGCTTTTCGGCGGAAAAGTGGGCAGCACAAAAGGTTGAGTGCCGCGGCGGTGAACGGGTCTGAGCTGGCTGGCCGGGAAAGTAAACCAAGGCAAAGCAATTGACTTTTTAACCTGCATTGCTGTAAATTACACTCGGAGAAAATCTGCATAAGCAGGCATAAAATTAATTGCGCCTGTCTGCCATTTTTCCACGCAGCCTCGCACTGCCGCCGGCCAAGAAAACTTGAAGTCCGGACAAATGAGTGGCAATAAAAGGCACCATGAGGCCGTATGCAAAGCGGCTAAAATCCTGGCCAACTGGGTAATTGCAACTGGGGATTGATGACAGAGCCGCCAGCCCGAGTTGGAGTCGCACGGAGAGTGGCAAATAATGGCAGAAACTTCTGTATTTGCTCCGATCAAGCATCACGCAAATTGCGCATACGCCCCATTGGCCCACTCGTCAGGCATCAGGCGTCAGGCGTCCGCCGTTCGCAGTCCGATTTCAATCAGCCCCGGCCACTGGGTCAGGCATTATCAGATATTAACGCCGGCAATTTGGCATCGGATAAATTACGCGACAAGCAGCGACGGCGTCACTTACACATGTCCGACAGCCGCTGTCAATAAATACTAACGGTGCCTCGCGGCATCGATCGGCGTTCGCCCTGGCCCCCTCCACGCCCATCTATGAGCGGAGGCTGCTATCTGCGGTCTCCCAGCCTCCATATAGCGCCGGAAGTCTTTGTTTGGGCATTGGACTCCATTTTTGCTTTATGATTATTGTGTGATCGCGTTTTAATCGCACTACGGCACTGCGGCACTGAGGCAGAGCCAGAGCCAGGTCTCTTTGTGGCACATGTGAATCATGCTCCAGTGCCGCTTCTGCCATCCGGGGAACCCAAACTGGTTTCCCGCAGCCACTTACCCACTCATTGGGCTCTAATCACACCCGCTGTCTAACTGCAAATCTGGCCGGGATCGCGTGCTGCGGCTCTGACTTTGTTGCGGCTGGAAAACATCCTCCATTTCTGTGCTAGCCGGAAGCCAGTTATGATTGCGATTGTTCTTGTTTATAATTCAATTATGTGGCTGCAGCTCCACTTTTGCTTTGGGTTTGGAATGTTTCCCTGAGTTGTTGGTTTGCCAGAGTGGAATGTTTGCTGTGGTAATTTCTGATGGGTTCACAGGGAAAAACGGTAATTGGTCGTTGATTTTATAGGTTTTTTGATGAAATTACAGGGAAGTTCCCCTTTTCGGAAATGTTTTTAACGCATAAATGATCTTGTTTTCTCTGTAAGTCCTCTAAGTGAGTTGTCGTAGCAACTCTGACAACGCTTCTCACCGTGCGACTTTCGTTGCCTGTGATCTTTGATCTCAAAGCCTTGGTAATCTGATAAATATTGCCTCCGCTCTTGATTGACAGCCTTTCGCTGGCATTGATCTCATAAATACCAGCCAAGAGCCGCTTTTTGTGGACTCCATTAAGGCGGTGGGTCGGGGAGCACTAAGCTAAAAGCAGCTTAATGCACTCCGGGATGCCCAGATGCTCGGATAGTTGGGTAGCCAGATACTCGGATACTCGCAGATATGGCCGCAGTTGAAGGCAAACACACACAGGACGCACAGAGGCTATATCGTACGTGTTCGTACGACTGAAGCTGAGGCTAAGCTGCAATTGCTGGCGAGGCATTTGGCCAGCACTCAAGGCTCAAACCTCAAGCAGCTGCGGCTGATGCTGATGCTGATGATGATGAAGATGAAGATGGGGATACTATGGGATGAAGTTATTATTATCTGACAAGGGCATCGCCGCCACGGAAAATGCAGTGGCCTCGCACTTAGCAGCGCTGTTTTCCACATTTTCCACCTTCCAGCTCTACCTGTCTTTACTACGTGTCTGCTGTCTCTATTAGAGGCGTGTCTAATCGGCTCGATGCCTGATGGCCGTCGAGAGATGTCTGAACTCCATGGCGTTGGCCATCATCTCAGCTCTCAGCGCTCAGCTCTCAGCTCTCGGCCATTAGCCGTTGTAAGCGTGTACGCTTCGCTATTTGGCTTACATCCAATCACTATTAAGGGTTCAAGCTGCCAATTTCCAGAGTCCACACAAATTTGATTAGGTTTCAGCAGCTTCCGTGTGCGGTTTGGGGAAAGTGTTAAATTTATGCCGCCGCGATTTCCATCTTGTTCGAAAGTAAATTATAGGCAATCGATCAACACGGTGCTGGTCTTTGTCTCGTATTTTCAATTTCCAGTCGAGAAAGTTGAGTTTTCCTCGGGCTGTATCTGCATCGCGATCTGTATCGAATTGAGTGCTTAACAAAAGGCCTCAACAGCGAAGAAAAATATTATTAAACAATATACAAAAGCTGACCTGATTCTCTTAAAAATCAAGTTATTACATGCTAATATTTATTAAGCCTCGCAACTATATGGTAAAACCAAGACATTATGAGGACCATTTGTCTGCAGTTAAATTACCCTTGCAACGTGTAACTGTATCTCTAAAAACCAACTTAATTCTAAAACTAGTGAAGAGTGCACAAAGCTCCTAAATATATTACAAAATTGTATGCTAGCAGAGAACCACAAATCTTTGGTGAAAAGTGCAACAAGAAAACCGGCAGCAAGTAATTAACATTCCGCATAAAAACTCAATTTACTTCAGAAATTTCCAAGCCAAAAAACAAAGGCGGCCTAAAAAGCAGCTACAAGACCAGGATGTCACTGCTAACAACGAGGGGCAGCGAGAACTGAAAAATAATTACGGGTCGAGAACAATAATAATAAGCAACATGAGCAGCCTGTCAGCAGCACCAGCGGCGGCAGGGGGAGGACCTGGAGCAGATGCTTCTGGAGGCCAGCCCACAGTCACTGCCACTGCCACTGCCACTGGCAACATGGAGCCAGCGATGGTGCCACGTACCGCCAATTTGCTGGCATGCAAACAATGGTGGCGCGTCTGCTTTTTGTACGGCGACCAGCAGAAATATTACCGACAGCTCTATAGCAAGGCGGCGGCCCAGCGGCTGGCGGGGGCTAATCAGGAGCCCGGCACAATGCAGGACAATGCCCGGGATCGCGACTACGACACCGTGGCCCTGGCGATGGGCCTGGACAGCGATCTTATCAATGGGCAATTAGATGCCGGCGAAGATGCGGACGACGGCATCGATCTGGGCGATTCCTCGGGGCAGCCGCGGGGCAGTCGTCCCCTCTTCCCGCTGTCCTCCTCGCCGCGTCGCAGCAAGAAGCTCCTGAGATCCCTGCGCGCCCATGTCAGGGGGGAGAAGGCGACCAAGGCTGCCACTGCCTCTGCCGCCGCCGCTGCAGGTGAGCAGGAGAGCGAGCTGACCCAAAGGAACGCCCGGGTCACCGTCCTGGACGATCCCTTTCTCTTCGGCATCGATGCCGATCACCTGGGCGACCTGGTGGTGCGGGGGAAGCACTACAGTTCGCTAGAGGCCACCGAGAACATGGTCAAGTTCTACGGAGCCGAGCAGGAGGGCACCGCCCAGGTGCTGGAGATCATCGAGCAGGAGGAGGGACTGCCTCCGGAGCAGGAGGAGGCGCCCAAGCCCGCCCTGCCGCCCAAGCAGAAACAGCACCGTCCAGTGCCGCCCCTGCCGCCGCCTCCGACGAGTCGGATTACCCCGGGCCAAGTTGGATTACCCGGAGCAGAGCAACCACCACAAGCGCCGCTGCAACCTCTGACCGCCGGCGATCTACAGTTTCTGAACCTGAGCCTCCGGCAGCGCAGTTTACCGCGCAGCATGAAGCCGTTTAAGGATCCCCACAATATCAGTTTCACTTTCAACGAACTGGACACGAGCGCCGCAGCGGAAGTGGCCACAGGAGCAGCCCCGTCCCAGCAGGAGGCAAATGAGTGAGTAACTTTCCAGCAGGTTCATTTGTCAGATGCGATTCGGCGCTGCTGACAATTTAAATGCATGCGTTTTGTAGCCGCAATGATTGATTACCAGGGCCGGGAGTTTAGCAGAAGCTGAGGGAGGGGTAGGAGAGGAGGAGGAGGAGGAGCAGGAGTCGTCCCAGCAGCCACTTGTTCCAGAGACTGACGGCAATGTGCTGCGATGTTTTGCAATGCGATGCCGAGGCAGGAGTCAATGAACACACAGCAGCCATTGCGTGTTCTGCGACCAAGACACACGCAACAAGCTCCAGCAACTCGTTCTGACTCTGCCTCTGGCAGCCCGAAAACGAAGCCCCAAGACAGTGGTGACAGTCACTCGCGGGATCAGTTTTATGAATTTGGTGAAATACGAAGCCTTTCAAGCATACATTCAGTAAATTCAGAGCACAATATCACTTCCTTAAGCCATATTTATTTGCTGTATCCCCTCGGCTTTGTTTTAATAAAAACCTCACACGAAATATCTGATTTCAATGATACAAACAGTCGACCTTAAATTGATTTCAAGCGATATTTATAAGGAAATGATATTCACTTTCTGTTTTGTGGTTTTGTTATTCACGAGTTGATGGATCTCTCATGCTGTTTGCTTTAAATATAACGATATTTGTTCATGATGCTCTTAAATAGTTCACGGAAAAATAAATTGAGAGCGAAATACCTTCTGGGCATTTTGTATTTAATTATTTTGTATCTTTTAAGGTAATGTTAAACAATATTACAGCAAATAAGATTTGATTTCATCTAAAGGATAAATATAATTGTATAAATGTAATATTTATTTATAACCTATCGTGTGTGCATATGAAACTTATTCGGTGATTTTACATAAATAGATTTGGATTACAATTTGTATGGTATTTATGAATGATGTCTAAACCATTCTAAATTATTTACTCACTCAGATATTCAAATTATTACCATAAAGACACTTACTATGAAGTCCAATTCAAAGACATTAGAGTGCTCTGGAAAAGGTAAAGGGAACTCCAAGTCTCTGTGACAGTCTCGGGTGTTCGATTTCCAATATTCTTGAGGTATCACTGGTGTCTCCCCACAAGCAATTTGCCACAGTGTGCCTGCTGTCTGGTTTCGATGCGCTGCGTTGCACTCCGCTACACTGCCTCCGTCCCTGGGCCCGTACGCATGGCATCCCATCACTCACTCCCCGGTCTCCACTTACGCGGCCACTCTCGGGTTACGCATACGACGCAATGCCTCTGGGCCGGCTCTATGGCGCAGCAGCAGCAGCGGCAGCGACAACTGCCAACTGCCAAAGTGTGATTTACCAGGGGCCTTTGTGGGCCTCTGGCCGCCTCTCCGCAGATATGGCAAAATAAAGCAAGGCAGCGCGGAGCGAGCTCCGCTTTCATGTCATGATTTTGCATAATGCCATGCAAATATCGAGCCCTAAGACTAAGTTATTGTGTTTCGCGGATGGCAGGCACGCAGCTTATGAAATATGGCCGGCGATTGTTTTCCCGCGGCCGCATGACATTTCCTCCTTTTCATTCTGCAAAGGCATCGCTGCTGTCCTGGGATAGAGACTGCGACTAGGACTGGGGCTGGGTGGAAAAACCATATTGGCATATATTTCCATGGACATTTAAGGGCTTTGATTTAGTATGCAGGGTTTTGGGACAAACAAAAGACTTAGGCAACAAACTTGGCTCTTGGGAAACGGAGCCCGAGTAGGAGAAAGAGCCACAACTCAATTAGCTGCTGGCCAAGCTCATCATGACGATATGACGATGATGATGACGAACTTTGGCAACCACAAATTAGAGAGCAGAGCCAAGCTCGGGAGCTGCATTGCCAAACGGCCTGCTAACAGGAACCGCCAGCGTTTCCAAGCGATCCCAAGCGATGCCAGCGATTCCAGCAAGAAGGCAATCAAAGCATAATTAATAATAATAACAGACGCCGTTTTGATGTGCCCCTGACACGGCTTCATCCGATCTGTCTGCAATCCGGTAGCCACACGCGATTCTTGATTCTCGACTCTCGATTCTCGCCCAGAAGCCCAACGGCTGCCATCGATGAGAGTTTTCACCGCATTCGGCCTGGTCTTCGCCTTCATCTTCATCTTCATCTTCGCCTTGGCATTCCCAGCTCAGATCTATGCAAAACTGGAGATTCCGAATCTGGTTTCGCCTGGTCTTTTAATTGGCTGGGCCCCAGAGCGCTTAATGAAGATATTAAAAAATTGCACTGCAATAATTTCTGCAGCTCTCGCCCGAGCCAATGGCTTCTGGTTGGCTCACATTCCCTCTGCGCTGGCAATTAACTTGTGTTCAGCTCGTGTCTAAGCATTCAATTCAATCTTAACTGCCATCGAGTGCCGCATAAATCTCGAGAGCTTAGCCGCTATCCGGCACTGCGTCTCTATTCCGCGTCAAGGAGGCGGCATCGGGCGGAGACACATTTACGACTCGTTCGGCAGTCGAAATGAACGAAACCGATGGCAATGGATGGAATTTGCTTGGGATGTCGGGAAATAAGTTTTTACAGCCATCCATCCCATTGCCTCGGCGCTCATACTTAATATTAATGGGAGGAGCAGGGAGCAATATGTTGCAAGCGAAGGTTCCTCTTAGGGATGGCAAAGTGTTGTGAATATTACTGGGTATTCTATGAATACTTGGAACACGAAAAACACAATGTACGAGTATATAGCTTCCCTTTTTTATTAATTTTATAAGCTTTTCAGGGCTTTAGGAATTATCTATTGGATCTACATATCTAGAGCTCAAAATATTAAGTTATCTCTTGGTAATCCAAAGATATCTAATTTCTCGTTACATTTCTTTCGATAGGCATTTTTCCCAACTGCTGCATTGCCTCAGAGGCGTGCAATCTCGCGGCCCATTCATATTGATTTTGGTTTTAATTAACAAAGCCATTAGGGGCGCTGGCCTGCGACTTGCAACTTTTCGCGGGCGTGGCTGCAGATGCAACTTAATTACAAAAACAAAGTGCAGCCCAAGTGGCGGCAACTTGCATGACTTGGCCCAGACAATTGGCCAACTGGCTCTCCCGGCTCTTGGCTCTTGGCTCTCGGCTCTTGGCTCTTGGCTCTTTCGGCGCTTTAAACTTTGTTTCTTAGACGGCGCCACGATGAAGTGCGAGCCAACAACGGCGACAACAACAGCGTTACAACTCTTGTGATTTATTTATGCGCGGCGGTAAAATATGATTTTGTTTTCGTTACTTGTTTTTGCCTTTGTTTCAAGCCCGTCTCCGTGCTCCAGCCCGGTAATGTGAAAATAAAGCAAGGCCATTAAGCCTCTCCGCTCATGTTGGCCATGCTAATTGCCTCGGTCGGTGCTTATGCCATGTTTATACGCATTTATGGCCAACACAACTGCGTCGCATATTAATTGTGCTCCGTGAGTTCCCCTCCCCCCGTGCGGCATGTTTCCCACACAGAAATAAAAAATGGTCTTGAACCATGATGTATTGGATGTTAATTAATTTCAATTAAAAGTTAATCTCTTGAGGTGTAGTTCGATGGGTTCTTAGAGGCAGGAACTCCTACAGACACCATCTCAACTGATATTTACATATATTTGTAATTTGAAATGGTTAGTTTTTTGCGCTGTGCAGGCATCTTAAGCCGCTTTCAATCACCCGCTCCATGACTAGTCTGCGCCCACATCAAAGCCCCATTCGCCACGGATCAGTCGGGGCCACACAAAGCAGCTCTCAGGCTGATCAAAACAAGTGCGGTCTGAAGGGATTTTCGGGATTACCTTAGCCGAAAGTAGACACTTGACTGACAGATCGAAATATAAAGGCTGGTGGAATTCCCCCCACCTCTCCCGGGCAACTAATTAATAAAACATTTAACGCACTCGCACAGACACGCAAGGCAATAAATTAATAGCTGCGAAGGGGGAGCGGGCTGGCCAGCGTTCGCGTAATTTTTATTGACAGCTTCACTTTTTGCATTTAAATTGCCTGCATGCCTCCGCGGGCCAAGTGCAACCGGCAGCTCGCCACTTGCCACTGGCCAGCGGAGTGGCAGGATTCCGCCTGCATTAGCACTCTTTGCATTCCTGCCTCGTTAGTTCCCGAACCTGCCCCGAAGCGCGTTTCCAGCGATCCACTAACCGCGATAAGGGGACGCATTATCATTGTTCGGAGGGCGGGAGAGCCGCCAATTTAGCCGCACTTGCGGCCTAATCTCCGGCATCGCCAACTGCCAGCGCACAATGCAAAAAAACTGCAATGTGCCGCATCATTTAACTGTCAGGGCACCTCATAAAACGCAATTAGCAGCTAATTATTTCTGCTGTGTCGCCAGTCGCTGGATGCTGATGCCTGTTTTCTGTTCTCTATTTTCTATTTTCCATTTTCCATTTTTTGTTTTCTGCTGCCTGTTGCCGGCTTGTCAACGAGCCTCCGCGAACAGTTAGTGCAAAAGTGCAGTTTACCGTTCCAGCTTTTTTGTCAAACAACGAGCCAAATCAAAAGGCGGAGGAACAAGTCTCCGGGGGTCGATAGCTCGAATACCCTGCAGCGACATTTTGCAGAATATACTACTTACAGATTATGGGAGATTACGGGGACTAGCTGAATTTGATTATTTGAGTATTAAATGTCAAAGGAAATTACAGATTGAAGAAAACCCTATTTGACAAAAAACAGAAGAAAATTCCTCCTCTGGAAGTGCTAAAAATTCTCAAGTCTGAATTCTGTGACAGCGCAAATCTTGAACTTTGATCGGTAGCAAAGTTTTCTTATGAATTTGATATGGTAAAACCAAAAAAGTCTGTAGAAACATCATGCTACACTAGTCTTCTGTATATTTCCTATACATTATTCATCATAAATTTGTATACTGTGAACTAGGAATGCTGATATCCGATCAATACCTAAGTTTACTGAAGAGCTTTTCTTGGCTTGAGCAAAACAAGACTGTAGGAACAACCTGCTGCACTTGTCTTCAGTAGTTCCTATACAAAATTAATTAATACCCGACCTCCTTGGGGCTCTCACAATTATTTTGTGCAATACAAATTACTATAAGATTCTCAAACTTTATGTCTTGTTGCTAATCCTACATCTGACTTTCTAATAAATTATCCATTTTAATGAATCAGTAAGAGTTCCCAGGCAGCTGGGCCCTGCTTGATTTACTCCTGCTGAAAGCAATCAGTGATTTCAATACCTTTTAGAGTCAGAACTAATTCCCCTCGGGAATGGGATTGGCCGGCCCAGCTTCTGGCCAAAAGCCAAACACTCGGCAGGCTCCTTTTTCGGCCCGGCCAGCGACTGGCAGCCTGCAACTCGCGCTCTCTGCGTAGGCAGGCGAACACAATTTCTCTGCTGCTTTGCTGCTGGTTTTGTTAATGGCCAAGAAATTAGATTCCAATTTCAGTTGGCCATAAATCAAAATAAGCCAACATGCAGCGCACCAGCAGCGCAGTTGGCTTTATTACGGTTAATTTGTGAACAGTTTTGCTGCGATGCAAGTCGCATAAATCAAATCAGATTTGGCTGGTGGGGCTCCCTCGAAGCCGACATGTTTCAGCATCTGAATGTGTCGCCGATAATTACGAACCTATCGGATTTTCCGGCCAACTCTCTCAAGCTCAAGTGGAAATCCCAGTGATCTCGGGCTGACCTTCTGCCAACACTCGAAGCGTGATTTCCTTCGCTCGGCGTGTTTGCACAGCGCGGAATAAAAATCAATCAATGCCAATTTGTTTACCAAATCATCATAAAAAGCGAGCCAACTCCAGACCCCGCTCCTCAACCTAACGGATGCGTTCGAGCGGAGGAGAACGAAATGTAATTATGGTCAAAAACAAAATTGAGCATAATCACTCCGGCAATGAAGGCAGCATTAATGTATAAAAATCGAAGCATCAAAAAAGTCGTAGGAAAGCCCAGAGACCACGACAAGGAACAAAAAGCAGAGGGGCAGCGGGGTAGGGGACCAGCAACAAAATACGAAAAAATAAGACTAAAAGGGGAAAAAACACAGCCAAAGACACGGCTTCAATTAAAAAGGCAGCACCAGAAGGGGCTCGCTGTGCCATGGGTGGGGAGGCGCAGGGACAGAAGTGGAGAAAACAAGTTCATAGACCAAAGACAACGACCGCAGAAGCAGCCAGCAACGTCTCCGGATGAGTGCCGTAGGCCCCGCCGACTGGGAACACACACAGCCACGGATATATGGCATATAGCTGCTCCATGGGCAGGTGGCGGGGGGATCGCTGATCGCTGATCGGTGATCGGGAGGAGGCACCAGGTAGTGCCTGGCCTGGTGGGCGACCCAGAACAACACACGCGTTTTGCAGCAGCCCGGGCTTTGATGTATTTGCCACAAAGTTCGCTATTAATTGGCGGCCGCTCGAATAAAAAATAATGCCTTGAATCAATTACCATGAAAACAAATTGGAACTTCTGCTATCACCGCCTTTAGCTCACCGAATTTGCATTGATGATGCAATTTCTCTTGCGGCCATTACCGAGGCGATGCTCTAACACAAACCTGATCGCGATGGCGGTGTCTCTGGTCCCCTGGTTCTCTGTGGCTCTGTGGCTCTTTGGCTCCGTGGCTCCCAGGAAGCACTGGGAACGGGGGACCGGGTCTCTTGCCGCTTAGCACACAAATTGCTGGCATAGTTGTTGCAGCTGTGAAAATTTGCACGCTCGGGAAACAATTTTGCTGCCCGTTAGCAACAAAGGAGAGCGGCTGATATGTGGCAGAAGCAGCATATTTGCCGCCTGCACCAAGTGGCAAAGCGGCACTGGCCGCCCCAAACTTTAATTGGCTCAGATGGCTCCGATGGCTCAGTTGCAGTCCAAAGATTATGCGACTTTCTAGCATAAACGGCGAGCAAATTGAAACAGCAGATTAGCGCGAGTACAGTCCCGCGCTCCGCCGTCTCCTTCCCGGCAATTAGTGCCACTTGGCGTATGCGTAATAAACGCACCTGGCCGAAGGCCACACACAGGTGGTGGGGAGTGAGATACAGACAGACAGCAGACCGACTGGCATTCTTAATCAACTTTCAGGCTGGGCGAGAACAAAAACCGTTTGCCTGCCAAAGTCAATAAAAATGTCAACACGGCAAATGTCATGTTGACAAGGCAGACGGAACAGAACAAAACGTGCTGGTACTCGCACTGTTGCTGGTTGATGGTTGATGGTGGCCGTAGCTGATGGCTGTTGCTGGTGGCCTTTGCTGGTTCGCTGCAAAAATGCCAGTGGTTGTGGCTCTCTATTTCTGGGGAATATGGACATTCTCCCCCGTAAAAACTTTACGAGCTTGCGCCGCTCCTTTCTCCCAGACCAGCTAGTTTTATGGACAATTCAAAAATCGTTTATGACAATCGCACCGAACACGAAGCTGGCGAAGCTTTTTAATAAACTTTTGTTGCTCTTCTTCCTGCCCTGTCAGGGATAGTAAAACAATAAAAGGATATGCAGTGCGGCATGGCAGTCCTGCCACATAATTGTTGTCCAGCTGAGAGACGTCGTAAAACTAAAAGCAAACAAGTCTCAATGGTCTGACACCTGTCGTCCCTGGAACCAGGGTCCACAAGAAGCCATATAAGCTATCCTTGCACAGCGAAAAACGGGGGACTAGATAAAAGGATAAAAGAAGTTTAGGCCAAGGCAATTTTTACCGAGTTTACAAGTTTATAAAACTCAAATCAATAAATTATATATAAATATATATAATAATGTCTGGTATCAAACAATTTTCTTTTATTTTATTTTATATATAATAAAGTATTATTCAGATTAATTAAATAAAAATATTTGATATGCAGGAGAATCGATATCGATACATAAGTGTGCAAGTTTCACCAATGAGGCTATTAAATATTTCCTCCTATCTAATATTTTGGGTTAAAAATGCTTTGAACATAATCTGTAAAGAAAACTTATGGCAAGTTAATAAAATACAATATTGTTCTCGAATTTTTTTCGATAAAATCAATATTTTTATCAATAAATGTGATGTGTTTCTATATTTTTAATAATTCGATACATTAAACTTTACGATATTGAAACTTATTCTTTTTAGAGAAAAAAGTGAAAAATCTCGATATCATTCTATTTTGTATGGTTCAAATTTTTAGTTTTCTGTGTAAGAATAACGTGGACCAGAAGTTTTTTTTGCCTTTGACTGCCTGGTGTAACTTTCGCTGCGGATACATATGTATTAGCAGGCTTATATACACACTCGTTCACGATGATTTTTCGGCTGCTCTTCCGACATTAACCCAAATCACACAAATGACTTGAGAAAACCGCACACAAAGTGCCAAAGTGATTTGGGGCTAACCTTTTGGCCATTGTGTTGGCTCCTCTGCGTCTCCGTCTCCGTCTTCGCCTCCGACTCCATCTCCATCTCCGTCTCCGAGAGATTCCCTGGCTAAACTGTCTTTAGCCCAGCATTGAGCCGTCGCTCATCGCTCAAGAGCTCTGGCAATTTGTCAACGCGGCCGCCGCATAATGATCATTCATTTGGATGCCAGATAAGACCAGACGGGCTAAATATAGGCACTTGCCGCAGATCTCCACGAAGGGAGGGGGCCAAGGAGGGGCAGGAGCAGCTGCAGCTGGTCTCCTCTCCCCCGCTCCCCCGGTGGCCCAATGCTGGCTGTGAACTAGTTTTCCCGAGGGCCCTAGACTGGGCAAACCAGTTCTCTGGGTCAACGACTGCCAAAGTAATTGAGTCGGATACCGGAGACCGGAGCCCTATGCCTTCGATCAATGCAAATAACATCAACAGCTGCCAACTTGGCTGGAATTGGCGGGCTTTTCCCGGTCGATCCTGCTCCTGTTCCTGCCAACAATGTTGCGCAACATGTGCAGCACGCAGGCCGGCGCACTTTCCATTTTGTTCTCCCGCCTTAATGACTTCATAGGCCTGTGCCAAATTGAAACTTGCCACAATTGGTTTGCCAATTTTACGCAATTCGCTGCAGTCAACAATAAATTTGTGCTGGTGCCGGTAGAAAAAGGAGGGCCAAAAAGAAATGCAGGTCGCCCGCCGGTGTGGAAAAGCCGCACAATAAATTTGCCAAGCAACCCACAGGCTCCCAGGCCGCTTTTTACACTGGAAAATCAATAGGGACTTGTCTTGAGTGTGAGAAATAAAAAGAAAAGGAGATCTAACTAATAATACGTTGTGTTTTTTATTTCAAAGAACTATTTTTGAATTTTTATGTTCAATTATTGTAAGGGCTTATCGTGTGTTAAATCTTTAACTCACCTTTAATTTAATATTTAAGATACAAAATAAGGTTAATGAAGCCAAGAACTACTTTCATTTCCTTGAAAATTCTTACACTTTTCTTAAGACTCTTTAGGTACCTGAACTTGCATTTATTTTTAGTCAAATTTAATGCTAAATTACTAACAATTTCCGAATTATTATGCCCCCATTACTGCTGTGTTGTCTGCAGTTTTTTCTTTAAGCCGTGTTTATGCACAGTTTCGTCTGGCTTTCCGTTGGTGGAACCCGAAGTTGGGAACTGGTAATTTGAGTTTTGAATGCGCCTGATTTGATGGCGGGCCACACTCTGCCATCGGGGTCTCCAGCTGGGACACGCTGCACGTGCATGCCCGGGGACTCGGCTCCGGATTTGAATTCGTATTTGGATTTGGATTTGGATTTTGACTCGCATTTCAGCCCAGTCCCCGCGGACAACTGTAGTGCCAGTCCATTACAAATCCCAACTGTTGTCCCGCCACGCATTCTTGCATTTCGCAGCTCAAAAATTCAAATGTCAGGCGATTTTTTCGGGCTTCACTTCCCATTGAAATCGCAATCTGCGCAATTAATTTGCCGGCAAACCGCAGAAACCGCTTGGCACATGGCACTCGCACCGCTATTGACACATCAGCGGGTCCCAGTCCCAGTCCCAGATCCAATCCCTCCCAGCTCCTCCCTGCCGGTGAACTAGAAATGGAATTGGAAAATGTTAAACCGGGATGTGGCTGGCGAAAAGAAAGAATTCACTGGTTAAAACAACAAAAGGGCGGACAGCATTGTTTTGATAAAACGCCCGCATGAACTCGCATTTCCAGTTCGGTTCAGCGCCGGCCACGCCCCCGTGCAGATACTCGGATATATGTACTATATAGCTGGGTGCCTGTGCGCACATACATACATATATCGGCACAGACAATGCACAGTTATCCTTTGATATGGCAAACAGCAAACTGCCATGAAATGGTGCGTGTTCATTTCCACGACCTCAGAGGAAAGCTGCGAGTGCGCTGCAAAAAATTTGGTGTGCAGGGAAAGCCTTTGTCTGAAGATGGATTGAGGGGTAAAAGGATTGCCTTTCGAGGTGTACAGTCACTGTACTAAATAGGGAAATTCTTTTTATGATAGTATCAATATTTGGGTAATATTAGGTGAAGATCTAAGCAGATTCTGATACCTCTCATTGCATTTAATTTAGGCCTGCTTTCATTTAGAGCTCCATCACACTTAAATATTTAAGTTCTCTTAGTTTATTAAAACCTAAAAAAAGTTACTAAAGTTCTCTAGCCATTTCCCCGATCGTAGGGACCACAGTAAATGGATTACAGGGCGCACTCGAGCCGGGATAGGATAACAATGTCAGAAAATGGCAAAATGACAACGGCGACAGCCCTGCGGGCCTGACAGCAACAAAAACAAAAAATATAGCAGCAAAGGCAACGGTAGTCTGTCGATTTGTTTGTGTAAATGCTGTGAAGCGTATATTTTTCATTTTGACGTTTGGAAAAACCAGTCCCCTCCCCTTCCAGTCGCCGACGAAATAAAAAACGCATGAAAAACAAACTAAAATTGACAGCTTGTCCGTCGGCAAATAGGAAGTGCAAAAAACCGCATAAATCCAACGAATTACAAAAGGAATACAATGAAAATGATTTCCATGCGGTTTTATATTACATTAACAATATGATTCGGCTTTGCGGCGAGGGATTAACACGTTTTTGCCCATTTCCCCAAAGTAGATACATGGTAGCATTCCTTGCCGTGGCCGTGGCCGACCTCTAACCCGCCGGAGGAAGCACTTCAATTAAATTTTTAAATTTTAATTAACTTTTGATTAGTCAAGCCCGCTCTCCAAGTCACGTTTTCCACCGTTCTTTTCCGCCCCCGCAGGCCCATCAGCCGGACCCCGCTGACGCAGATCTCCTATCTGCAGAAGATCCCCACGCTGCCGCGCCACTTCTCGCCCAGTGGGCAGCAGCACCCGAACCTCGGCCTGCCCAGCAGCTCCTCCGCCAGCGCCCTGTTCGCGGCCCAGAGTGCCGCCGGCCTGCTGCCCACCTCGCCGCTGCCGCTCCAGCGCCACCAGCAGTTCCTGCCCCCGCACCACCAGCAGCTGCCGGGAGTGGGAGTGGGCCTGCCAGGAGGGCCGCCCCAGTACTCGCCCGGTGCCCCCAAGTACTCCAATGCCCAGCTCCCGCCTCCGTCGCACCACCAGCTGTCGCCCGCTCTGTCCACGCCCTCGCCACCTTCCCTGCTCCACCATCCCGGCGTGGGAACGTCGTCCGCCTCCGCGCACGCTCCCTTCCTGGCCGGACCGCACATGGACATGCAGCGGCAGTCGCACTCGGACGACGACAGCGGCTGCGCCCTGGAGGAGTACACCTGGGTGCCACCTGGACTGCGGCCTGACCAGGTGAGTCTGAACTAGAAATAGAAATTGAGACTACATTCTTCCCTGCTGAAGCTATCGTAGTTAAGGTCATGTAATATAAATATTTACTCTGTATTCCTTGTATTAGAATTCTTATTTTCAAAGCAATTAAAAAAAGGGATCAGTTTGATTAAATATATTTAAGCTTAGCCTTAGGTCATCAAGTTAGTTTCAAGAGAGTCTCGTTGAAATTATGTGCATTGCACTATCTACCTCTGATATATGGCTGTAAAAGTGTTCTAGTATCCTGTATTGGAATAGTCATGTGCAAAATTATCGCAGCCAGGTCACTGGCATCCGGTTCGAAGAACCATAAGTTAGGAGCTTATATCGCTTGTTTTCAGGTGCAAACGGTAACTTATAGTGCTAAGCCCTAAAATAATTGTCAGCAGCTTAACTTAAGTACTTACAGATAAATATTGCATGTGTTTTGAGATTTATGTAGTGTTTTGAATATTGAAGCGTTTTTCTGAGTTTTTTTTTCAATGTAGGTACATTGTCAAATACATTACATTTTAATTTAGATCAAAAAAGTTATTTATATTATTGTCATATATACTGATATTTTGTTCACACCTCTGTTTAGACAATTAAAGTAGAAAGAATAATTGAATCTTATCGATTTAAATTCCTTTTCCTGGAACTAAAAAATATTTCTTACTAGAAAACAACCCGTATGAGAGCTATTTAGTTTTTGCTATAAAAAGCCTTCCGCTGCAGCCCTGAAAATGCCAGGTATCCAAGCACTCACTGTGCCATCGCCAAGAAGGCCAAGGAGTCCCGACTGCAGATCGCGACTCGAAACGCGAAAGGCGAACCGAGAAGCGCCAAGGGCAGACCCGTGCTGGCAGGCGAGATTTGTGGGCTGGCGATAAGCGGGATACTTGAGTTATTGTGCGTTATTTTGTCACTCGGAGCGAGCTGTAAATAAATACTCGCGACGAGGCCATAAATCAGCGACTGGTGGCCAGCGCCGCCTCGGAGATGGAGGATGCAGCGGCTGCACTCGACCGGACCGGCTCTATTGGAGCGCGTCAATTAGGCGAAGGTCTGCCAGTCCGAAGTCCCACTGTCCGGCGAATTAGATAGTGCTAATGAAAGAAGGCTCCGCTGGCCGGCCATTCCTCAATTCCTATTTGACTTTAATGGCCAATTCAATTGTGGCTGAGAGGCGCTACGGCTGCGCTTTTTTCAATTATTTGCCAGGGTCGAAAAACGAAACGAGCTCGTAAATTATTCGCGTAAAATATGCGACAATGCCAAATAAATCTTTCACAATCTGCCGGGCGGCAGAAGAGCCCGGCTACCAGTTCCCGGCTCCGAAATTCGGATTTTGGAATTTTTTCGGGGCCTCTGCCGTTTTGCGTTCAACTCTTTGACTTCCGTTAAGGCCATTCCGTACCATTGGCAAGCTTCCCATCGGGATGGCCTATCAGATGTCTAGCATTGCATTTCTTCTCTCGTTTCTTTTTTCGCCGGGTGACTTTACAAACAGAATTGAAAATTTATTTACAGCCATGTGGCAGCAATTTACGTTGATGCGGCATAAGCCATGTGTCAGTCAGTCGCCGCGAGAGCTGGCATTTCCCATTTCCATTTCCATTTCCCAGAGCCACGGCCATGGCCATGTCCATTGCCATGTTGGCCAAGGAGAACGCTCTGCGGCGTGGCCAATAAAGTTAGCTTGGCACGTTGTGCACCTTTCAACCTGGCTCAGGATCAGAATCAGAATGGGAATCAGCGTAATAAAATCAAAAATCTCTGCCCGCTGTGCCGCCGCTTAACCCTTTGTGCCCGCTCAACTCTTTAACTGTACTTAGGCATTCCGCAGGTACTTACCGCTCGAATCTCTGCTCCGCTCTCCCGCAGGTTCGCCTGTACTTCTCGCAAATACCCGACGACAAAGTGCCATACGTCAACAGCCCGGGGGAGCAGTATCGTGTGCGACAATTGCTGCATCAACTTCCGCCGCATGATAACGAGGTGAGTACGAGTGCCCAAGCCCCAAACCCCATCCCTAACCTCATCCGCTGCCGCTGACCCAAGTCCCCCGGGATCGTGGGCCGTCAATTTTGCGGCATTTATCCCAACCTGGAGGAGCCGCTTTATCGTGATTGAAGCCAACTCGAATTACGGGCTATGACATTTCAAAGTCAAATTGTGCGGGGATTTTTCCCACACCTCCTTTATGTGTGCTGCATATACCTATCCCATATGTACATATGTGAAACCACCACTGACCGGGCCTGGAAACCTTTAATTAATCGGGGAAACAAGTGCAGCCAGACTGAGTTCGGTATTTAGAGCAGACGCTGACCACAAAAAACTATCCAAACAAAAACAGGGAATGCTGAGCGGATTCCCAGATATCAGTTACGTGGGTTGATGGGATAGAGGTGCCAAGGTACAACTCTTGTGGCATAGAAAAGGTACAAGGTACAAGAAAAGACAAGATAAATTAATAAGATGAATAACGACTAATGACTTTCTTTAAATTTGTTAAAACCCCAAAGGCGGACAGAGGAAGAGCGCTCCATAGTCACTTTCTTAGCGTTACGCATCTTAGTCTTAATATTATATTTGGTACAGCTTTGAGTAAAATCTGCTTCGCTTGTGACTATGCTATTTACTTAGAAACTTTAAAGGTTTCCGCTTTATTCACAAACTACGAATGTGTTCCGAGCTATAGCTACCTATATATGCTGTCTAGCATCACTGTTTTGGGGACTGGGGTTAGAGATCTCTCTGGTCTGGCTAACGATGACTAGAACCGTCATTGAAGGCCGGCCCAAAATCAGGAAAAAGAAAACCGAAAAATAAGTGGAGGCAGCCGAAAAAATTTGCATACAACACACAAACGAGTCGCTGAGCGAGGACCCAAGAACGAGAGTTGTAGACCGCAGACCACAGACCGTTCTGGAGGAGATGGGCAGATGCAGATGGAGATGGAGATGCAGATGGAGTGGACAGCAGGAGGCTGGAGGTGAAGCGTTGATGGGCAGCCCCGTCTACCGACAACTGGCTACCGTTTTCCTTTTGCGGTTCGCTCTGAGTTTCCCTGGTGGTGGGATGTGGGCCTGTCCGCAGCCGAGACAAACCATCTCCGCCTGTTCTCTGTCCCTGTCCCTGTCCCTGTGCCCGTTCCTCGGCCGCGCTTCTTGGAAAGATCACTTCAGCTTGCGGTTCGGCCCACGGAGCCCCACTTGAACATATGATTTTCCTGCCGCCTGCCGCACTTTTCAGTTACTCGCTGTCATTGCAGGTTCGTTACTGTCACTCACTGACGGATGAGGAGCGCAAGGAGCTGCGGCTCTTCTCCACGCAACGCAAGCGCGATGCCCTGGGCCGCGGCAACGTGCGGCAGCTCATGAGCGCCCGACCCTGCGACGGAGTAAGTATAGCCACCTGGAATCCAGCCACCAGCTCCTCCGCTAATCCCACGACACCTAACACCTGGCTCCTTACACCTTGCAGTGCGACGAACTGATTTCCACGGGCGACATCGCCGTCTTTGCCACGCGACTGGGTCCCAATGCCAGCTGGCATCCGGCGTGCTTCGCCTGCTGCGTCTGCCGCGAGCTCCTCGTGGACCTCATCTACTTCCACCGGGATGGACGCATGTACTGCGGCCGCCACCACGCGGAGACCCTCAAGCCACGCTGTTCGGCCTGCGATGAGGTGAGTGGCCGTTGCAAGTTTCCAGAAACCTATATTTCCTAGGGGAAATGTAAGAATTTCATATTGGGAAACAGATTCAAATGCAATAACATTTATTTGTGATTATATTCAATTAATTAAAATACAAATGCACTTATCATTGCTAAATTTCAATTATAAAGCTTAACATGTGGGTCGGGTCTACTCCCGAGTTCAGTCTAATTAGGCTCAAAATTATGAAAAATTTAAATTAAAGCCAAAAGAAAATGATCAATTATTATTATTATTTAAGCCAACTGGAATTTTTGTTAAACATTTTATTAGCTTTGCATATTATTTACTTAAATTGAATTTCATTGTAATTATGACCTTTTAATGAGAAATACAATTTCTTAAAATATATGCTTTAATGAATTTATTCGGCATTCCTCCCTCTCTTACCCCACAGATCATCCTGGCCGACGAGTGCACGGAGGCGGAGGGCAGGGCGTGGCACATGAACCACTTCGCCTGCCACGAATGCGACAAGCAGCTGGGCGGTCAAAGGTACATCATGAGGGAGGGCAAGCCCTACTGCCTGCACTGCTTCGACGCCATGTTCGCCGAGTACTGCGACTACTGCGGCGAAGCCATCGGCGTGGACCAGGGCCAGATGAGCCACGACGGGCAGCACTGGCACGCGACGGACGAGTGCTTCTCGTGCAACACCTGCCGCTGCTCGCTCCTGGGTCGTGCCTTCCTGCCGCGCCGCGGGGCCATCTACTGCTCGATTGCCTGCAGCAAGGGCGAGCCGCCGACGCCGTCGGACAGTTCCGGCACCGGAATGTACACCACGCCCACGCCGCCCACGCAGCGAGTGCGCAGCCATCCGCAGGCACCCCAGCCGGCGCGCATCCCCAGCAGCCACGCCTCCAGCTCGCCGCCCATGTCGCCCCAGCAGCAGCAGCAACACCAGGCGAGCTTCAACCAGGCGATGTACCAGCTCCAGAGCCAGCAGCTGGAGGCGGCCGGGGGCGGCAGCCTGCTGGGCCTGGGCGGGGAGCTGTCCCTGCTGGAGCAGGGCAAGAGCTACGCCACCTCGGACTCGGACGCGGGCGTAGTCAAGGATCTGGAGCTGGAGCACCACGGGTCTGGCCACGCGGTCGGCGGAGACCTCACCGACTTCTCGGGCGGCCGCGCCTCCAGCACCTCGCAGAACCTGTCGCCGCTGAACTCGCCGGGCGACTTCCAGCCGCACCTCCTGCCCAAGCCCATGGAGCTGCAGCGGGACGGGGTGTACAACTTCAACGAGATGGCCTCGAACCTGGACGCAGCCTGGCCGGCCAAGCCTAGCCTGGGCGCCCCGAACAGCTACCAGATTCAGCGCCAGCTGCTGGAGAACCCGCACACCACCAGCATGCCGGAGCTGGCGGGCAACCTGGCGCACCTGTCGCAGCTACAGTCCTCCGCCCAGCAGTTCCAACAGTTCCCGCAGCACGAGTACGCGGACATCCTGCATCCGCCTCCGCCGCCGCCGGGCGCAGAGCTGCCCGAGCTCCCCACCCCCAACCTCAGCGTGGCCTCCACGGCCCTGCCGCCGGAGCTGATGGGCTCGCCCACCCACTCGGCGGGCGAGAGGTCGTTGAACACGCCCCTGTCCACTCAGTCGGCCACGCAGGCGCTCACCCATCCCGTTTCCATACTGAGCGGGGCCTCCTCCTCCTCGCCCATGAGCGGGGAGCCGGCCAAGAAAAAGGGTGTGCGCTTCGAGGGCATTCCGGACACCTTGCCACGTTCGCGAAGCTACTCGGGCAATGGAGCGGGCACGAGTGGAGGCTCGGAGCGAGAAAGGGAGCGGGACAGGGACCGGGATCGTGATCGGGACCGGGACAGGGAGAGTGGCGGTCGTCATGGTCACGGGCATTCCTCTCGAAGGCGAAGGCGTCGCAAGTCCTCCTCCACCACCGGGCACCATCGCAGCGGCAGTGGCCACAGGTCGCACTCCACCACGCGGGCGGACACATATGCCCCAGCGCAGCCACTCTCCGCCTCCTACCAAGGCCCACCCTCAGTCCTGCAGGCCGCTAACCTGGCCCACGAGGGGGAGGCCCACAAGTCGCCCAACCGGCAGCCGAAGGAAAGGGAGAGAGAGCGGGAGAGGGAGCGCGAGGAGTCTGAGGAGTCGGACGTGTGCTCCACCTGCTCCTCGAGCTCCTCTAGCTCCGAGGACTACATGATGATGTACCAGCTGCCGCAGAGGCGCCACTACGGCGGCGTGCGCGTGAGCTACGTGCCCAACGATGCCCTGGCCTACGATCGGAAGAGGAAGCCCAGCGAGATGGGCGGCGACAAGGACAAGAATTGCATCATCTCGTGATCCAGCCGGAGCAGCCGCCGTAGGGCGCTCCAATCAGGGCCCAGATGCATTCAGAGAAACATAACCAGATCCCAGATCCGAGATCCCGATGCAGATGCAGATGCAGATGCAGGCAAGGAGTTATTAATGATGCGCCCTGGGCAAGTCCATCTCGTGGCTAACGAAGTGGCCCAGAACGCTGGCGGGGATCATCAATTCTTCGCCACGGAGGCAACTACCGGCACACGACAAAGCAAAATAAAGTTCAACTTGACATTAAGGCGCCTAGTTAGGATACACTCACCAAGAAACATATGCAACTCCGGAGGAGGAGAGCCGAAACCCTACAATAAGAGCCAACACTGTTCCAAATACACATCCCTAGTTAAGCCCCCTGAAGATTCAGCCTATATATATTCTTATATATATATTTTTATATAGCCTAAGAGAAGATATTCCCTATTTATACCCTACGTAATTATATTTATTGCATCAACTAGCGTAGTATCTTAAGGTTTATTCTTAGGCAAAATGTGGACAGGCGTAGAGTTCCTCGCAACGCTGACGCTATCTGGCTAATGAAACACTACAATAACTATAGCTTAAGATCAGCTGTATGACATTCATGAGAATAAAGAGTTCAAAGAGAGTGGAGACCACCGCTACTGGCAATAATAAATAGACATTATTTACATTTATTTATCTTATTCAGTTTAATTTAGTAGGGAGTAGTCCCTGTACGGAGCCATATTCCTGTTATTTCCATGAACAAAGTCTGACAAATCGAAAATGATGTGGAAGAAACTGTGAAATAACTGTGACAAACGATCTTCTAATATTTATTTTTCTTTAAAAATTCCAAATATATTACAAACTCCTGCATTAGTTATGCAAGTACGCTCGGTCCAATGCAATCCTTTATTTGGCGACTCGCCGGATGGCTTCGATGGCTCCGCCGCCGTATCTACAGTATAATTATGCATCGGATAATGAATACAAATTACGCGCATGTCGAGCATTTGCATGCTGGCCGGCCTTCCTCCGACGGCAGGCACATGGAAATTAAAATCGAAAATAAAGCAGGCAGGCGGAATTCAGCTGCCTGCTGCCTGCTAATAAGTTGATGGCAAATTATGGCAGACCGGCTCTCCGAGCGGAGCCATAGGGCCAGCTACCGGTGGCAGTAAGAGCAATCACATGCATGCAACGCTTGCTGCAGGGCGTAATTAGCAAATAATGCCGGCCACTCCAGAAGGGGACACGGGCGGTGGGTCCCAGTCCCATGTTCCTGCTTACTTTGTTAGAATCAACAACTCGCGCCCCAGCCGTCGGTTCAACAATGTTTGCGTACATTCCACTGGTGCGGTGCACAGGGAAAAATGCTTAGCATAATTAGTCATAAAATCACAGTACTTATGTGTTATTATTATAAAGATTGATAAAAAGAGCATTAAATAAGGCCATATCAAGGGAATTGAATTTCCCATTACAGGTTTGTGGTTATTTAAGGTTAATAAATAAATGAAGTTAAAATGTTGCCGAGTTGGTATGGGAGCATGGGAGCACATTTTTCAATCGTTCCTATAACAGGCCTATAATACAGTGAATCGATACTGCCCGTTTTAACTTAAAAAATATATATGTATAACAAATTCATTCGAATGGCATAAAAATGGTATAAAAGAGAAGTAGAAATGGACAGACGAACGCAGTTAAATTGAAGTTTAATAGGAATTGATAGAAAGGACTGCTTGGAAAATTATAAAAAAGGGTTTTGCTGTATGCTTTTATTGGTGGGTAGCCTATAATTTTAATAGGAATACAACTTTGAAATATATACTTTTATAGTGGCTATCTTTGACAGCTCGATGACATTGCTGTGCAATTTTAATTATATTTATATTCGTATAATATTTCGTATCATCCAAAAAAGAATTGAAAAGATCTTCCTTTTTGATTTATATTAGTTATACCTTCTAGGAAAATAAGTCCATCTTTAAAACAACAATCAGAGGGACAGGCTAACAAGATGCGGCTGATCACGAGTCTAATTTGTACTTTAAAGGCATCCTCTTATATGCCCCTTACATCCTTTTGGATTGATTGATAAATTCTTAGTAAACTTATTTTTATCAGACCTTGAGGCATCACCACCGCGAGCTTAAGAGTTTAAATTGTTCCTATAATTTATATTTGATATATCTGATAGCATTTTAAAGTAATACCTTAAGCTTTTGAAGGACCTCCAATTTTAATGAAAATTGTGTCCCAAGCCCGAGACTAAGGAAGCCAATTTATTTGGATTATTTTAAGTATCGTTTAGTGTTACACTCGGATCAACTTTTAATTATTTTGTGGTGGCTTCGATCATCTGTTTATTCATCTGTTTTATAAGTTATCCTTTGACTTATAACACAATATAATATAATAATTAACACAACTTATGATCCAGATGAATTACGGAAATAACATATGTGAAAATCTAAAAATATATTGCAAACAAATTTGATGTAACAGAACCACATTAGAGCTCCTGTTTTTAAATAAATAAAATTAATAAATAGAGCTCCTATTACTGAAATTATATACTTGTACCGTCTGCTCTTTTCTGTTCGTCCCAAAACAAGAGTCTAAGCTAAATATATAAACTTTTCCAATTTAAAGCATTCCAAAGTCCAAAAAAGGCTTAGATCTCGGTGCTGTGGCATTAAAGTTTTCCAGTGTGTGCGGCAGGGTCTGAGCAAAATCATTGGCAGCTGTGTAATTTGTGGCCATGCCCCCGACCTTGTCCAGCTTGTCGCCTAGCCCGGCTAATGGCCACTTAATAACGGCGAACCCAACCCCGTAATCCTCACATCCTCCGGTGCCACCTGCATGCTGCGGGACAGCGATGCGACCGAGCGATAAGCGGCCCGAATTGTCTGCGTCTGGCATTGATAAGCCAAATGACTTCGGCGTTAACGCACAGACCCACAGATACGGAAAGTATCTCGGGGTTGGGGTTGGTCGGGGGACGCCGGCATGCTCCGGGAGGAATCGGATGCTGGACACCAGCCGAAGGGCAAGGACTCCCTGGGCACGCAACTTTTGCAATTGTAATTTCGCAAAGTTTCTCCCGACGCCCTAAGAGGAGGGCAGGGGAGTACAAATGCATTTGCCAGATAGATTTTTGTTGTTAGATGCCATTTTTCGTTATAATCCAGCGACAGGCAACAGACAATGGGTGAGCTTTCACTGGTTTCCCTGCTTTCCCTGCTTTCCCTTAGATCCCTTCGTTCCTCGTCCTCCCTGCCGTCACGGCTTTTCCCAGCTTTCACTCGATGCGTGCGCCTTTGTGTTTTATTGCATGTCATTTCCGCTGCCGTTTCCTCAGGCCACTGGCATACTTCTGATGATTGGTCTGCTCCTGTCTGGCGGGCATCCTGCCACATCCACTGGCAGTGCCACTGCCTCCGGCGGATGGAGAATGGCGAATGCAGTGCCTGCCATTACGTTTATCCTGGCACACACACACTCCTGCCCTGGACAGTTGTACACTTGTACATCAGATATGGCAGAATTTATATTCGCATTTCCGGCGCTCATTTTTATCATGGCCGAAAAACTGAACGCCACACACTCCGCCAACAAATTGTAATGTGCAGCTGGCGTGCTTATGTGCCGGGCATCCTCCATTGGAAGGTCCTGGGAATGAACCTGGGTCTGGGTCTGGGCCTGGAGTGTTTTGGGCGGACAAACAGCCAAGTGTTTTATTGTGGTCGTGACTGCACGGGACAATCTGCTCCTGGCATTTCGCTGCGCTTTTCCAGGCGATTGTTTTCCTCATTTTCAACGCGCTCTGTCCTGATTTCACTGTGGAAATGCATTGAACTTTATTTGCTTCGGATGAGCGAGCTTTAAATCATACAAATTTGGTGGGAAAACGACATTTCACTACCCATCTATTCAAATTTGTACTCTGATAGGTATGTTGATTTTTGGCCACAGACAATAAACATAAGTAAGATGCGTAACACTCATAGATCGCGAATTTCGAGATCTCTCGCTAACACAAATTTAATTGGAGACCATATTTTACTAACTTTCCTGTTAAAATTTCCAATAATGGCCAAGACTAGTTAATAGATTCATATTTATTAGGGACGTAACGTAAGGTCTCTGTATGAAACATCAAGGTATGTTTATAAGTTTGATTGAATTAAAATATAAATTGCTCATAACATTGATTTATTTGGATTACACTTAGTACAAGAAAGTGGCGGAACTTAGGAGCTAACATACTGGTTAGGACGGAGTCTTTTTGTGTTATCCTTAAACAACTTAGTCATAGCATACAGCTTATGGGTAAAGACATTCGCACTTTGAAGATGAATGATGATCGTGGCCACAAGTGTATGTTAACAACATTGATAATCATACGAGTTCCCCTAAAGAATTATTACAGATATAATCGCAGTGGCTATGGAATAACCCAAGAGTTTCAGGTCTCCTGACAGGGCTAATGTCCATCCGATTCGCGATCACAGTGATGGCTCGGGGAAAGATATCTCTCCTCGCCCTCTTACACATGGTATTCGTTTGCTCTAATCCTAATCTAAGGCAAGAAGCTATGCTTTAGCGGCTTGATCCTGCCCAAGCCATGCTCAGAGGCCCGGGACTTTTTCGCTGCCTCGCAGGTCTCCTTCAACGATTTGCCCGCCGGCCGCTTGATGCACTTATCGAAGTAGCACTTCTCCACGTTGCGCAGAAAATCCACGAGCAAGAATTCGGCTCCGTACGCTCCCACCGAGTACTCGCACTCAAAGCAGTGCTGCCTGAGGTCCCGCACGCAGCACTCGATGATCTTGGCGCTGTCCGTGAACCAATCGTTGTGCTCCTCCACGGGAATGTCCAGCCTGGCTCTCACCACGCCCGTCATCCAGGCGTCGTCGATCCAGAAGATGGGCACCCGTACCGCCTCCGCCACCAGCCGAGCCGCTGTCGGGACATTGGTCACGTACATTGAGCCCGATAGGTAGGTAGGATACTCGTCATAGGGATATTCCTGCTGGCTCACGTACCACTTGATGGTGTTATTTCGAATGGGTTCTCCGACATTCAGCACAAGGCCGGACAGAAGCGCACTGGAGGAGGCCAGCTCGGGCTGACCCACTTCGAGGGCCTCCAGATATCGACGCAGATGGAATACGTCGTATATGACGTCATCGTCCAGCTTAATTATGAACTTGGCATGATCCTTGCACTCCTGAGCGGCCCAGCGCAGGCCCATAAAGTGCTTGTAGCTCAAGTTTCGGTAACCCTCCACAAAGTTGCCCTGCAGGAGATCGCCGAAGCGCCGTTGTTCGCTCGCCAACTGCTCCTGGTTGATGAAACGCTCGCTTGGCGGCAATGCGGCCAGCAGGAACACCCGTTGCAGCCCCATCCCGGCCAGTTTGCTCTGCGATATGGCCTGGCGGTGGATGTAGCGCAGGTCATCGTGACCGGCATAGGATG
Organism: Drosophila tsacasi; assembly: GCA_018904565.1. Lineage (NCBI taxonomy): Eukaryota > Metazoa > Arthropoda > Insecta > Diptera > Drosophilidae > Drosophila > Drosophila tsacasi. The sequence goes on along the minus strand of JAEIHY010020228.1, from coordinate 16,325 downwards.
TGACGATTAAAATGGCCAGTAGCTTCCGCTTCGCCTTGCGACACACATTGCTGGTCAGCAGGTACTGGAAGTCGGCGAGATTCAGCAGGAACGCGACGTCGGTGGCGGGCACTTCCCGCTGGTGGCCGAAGAAGTAGATGGAACAGAGAAAGATGAGCAGGAGCAGCAACAGGACGATCGGATGCAGTCGGCGGCCGCCGATGCGCATCTTCCAAAATCCTCTGTGAGATGTCATGTGGCAAGTATTAATGTATTAATAGCAACAACAACTATAACAACAAAGACCACTTGTGTTTCTTGATTTTCATTATTTTGTAGCAGTTTTTTGACAAAGGGGATTGTTGATAATGACTCTTTGAAATAACTGCCCAACGAAATAAGTCCCCAAGCAAAAAACGAAACATTTTCCAAAAAGTCCCCAAGTTTGAATAGTTTTTCCGTATGGAAATAACAACTAAATTTTTAGTTTTTTAAATTTATTTTTAAATAAAATATATTTCGCATTGTTAGACATTTTTGTTTATTCTTCACAAGTTTTTCCTAATTATTTTGTATCGAATTTGTAAGTCTCTTCCATCTGAATTTTCGTCAGGGCTTTTGTCAAATAAAATATATAATGAAAAAAACAAATGAGTAGCTGTAGTAGAGTTCAGAGGTTCCATTCTCTATAAACCTACACAAACGAATGTGTCAAGCACACGTAAAGGTTTTCATTTCAAATTAAATAATTCTGTTCATATTTTATCTGTGAATTATAAAAAATTTTATACAGTTATTTCATCGTCTGATCATAATTGTGGAAATAAAGTTTCAACTCGATAAAACAAATTACCAACAAAAAAAAGCATCAACTTTAAACTTTGTTTCGATTAGTTTAAAGTGCAATTGACAGCAAAATTTATGGCGTCTGACGCAAAGCAAAAATGCTCTCGGCCAATATCCAAAGTCAATTCCACAGAATTCAGTTATGAAAATGTTATTAACTCCTGCAGGACGAAGTGGAAAATGTGTGTGTAATTTATGTGGCTCTGTCGGACTGATTATTGCGGCAATTTCCCGCATTCGCCAGCAGCCGACCTCCACTATCGACGGGAAAGGGACTAATGGCGCTGCTTTCAGCAATTGTTTACTGGCCCATTAATTAATACAAATATAAATTGGCAATATGAGTGCGTGCGAGCCACACTCACACACTCACAATCGGTTCGAACGGCAGCGGCGGCCGAAACAATGAATCAAGCGTAGGCTTGAGCCCGGAGTCCGGGCTCCACTGGGCTTGGTCGGGGCCAGCGCATAAATAACCACGAAATGGCCGGACAAAAACAGAAATGAAAACAAAAAAGGACGTGGCCACACATACACATTTGTGCCCTCCGCCTAGAGCGTTTAATTAATTTTTAGCGTGTTCCGCAGACCCCGAAAAACAGGCAGCAAAAAAAAAAAGAAAACAATTATTAATATTCGCCAGCCCGGGCACACGCACCCAACTCCGCCTTACACTCCGCTGGTCACGTCCACACTCCCCGCTCGGAACCATTAAAAGGGATACATCATCATAACTAATAATAATCATGTGCCGGACGCACTGCCTCCCCTCGACTTAAAGAGATAGCGGAAGTCGCCGTAAGTAAGCCGGGCTCGAATTAAATTAAGCATTATTGATGGCAGGACACATGTCCTGGTGCTGCTTCTGCCCTCCGTGCAACTGTTACCGTCTGGTATTTATAGCGCTGGGAAGTCGAACAAGTCAGAGCGGAACTGTGCTGTCATAAAGAGGCGGACCAGCACAGTGGGATAAGCCTGTGGAAAATGGAGTGAGACATTAAAGCTGAGACAGTGGGCTGGGGACTCAATCTCTAAGGATCTTCGCAAAAACAGATATATGGATATACACATATACTCATAAATGCTGTAAATCTGTAAGGGAGATAATTACAAGAACTAGTGCAGGTATTTTGCATGTGGCCGAGACCATAATACGAGTAAGATGCGTAACGCATGTGCGAATTTTAAATAATATTAATATTCAAGGGAGTCTTAAGGCGTAGAATCGCATAGAGTTACGCATCTTATTTATTATTAATATCTAACATCTGGTCGCAGTGTAACAAGGCCATTGTAATAACATTATTAATAAAAAATTACGCCTTTTTGTATAACCTTAAATTTTACAACTACGAAAACTGTCGAAATACTTCATAATATTATTCAAGACAACAAATTTACTACCTTGACCCTAATCTTGATCTACATATATTTATTGTCTTCTACATCTACATCTTTAACTATTATTATGATTAATTCAATAATTTTACAATTTGTTTCAGAATACGGCTAGCTCACTGACCCACTGTAGAGTAACTTTCGTGCTCGGCATACCGATATGATTTTTCCTGTATGATTAGTCCAGCCGCCTTAGTCTTTGTCTAATGTGCAAATCTAATTAAAGCTGCACTGAGCCGCAACTTCAGTCGGCCATATGTGACTGGATGGAATGGAAGGAGCAAGTGGCTACAGTCGGTGTGGCCACTGTCCCCACAATAAAAACCACAAATAATCATAAAACTAATGCCGCAGACGTTGGGAGTGCGCTCCCCGAATACTTACTCGCCTTCAGCTGTGGCCGGAGTCTGTTTGCTACTTTGTTGCGTATTTATTATAGTTATGTTTTGGTCCTGCTAACTCCCTGCTTTTCATTTGGTCTCGGTCTGACCTCGGCACTTGTATCTGTATCTGTTCTTCGCTTTCGGCTGTGGCTGTGGCTTTCGGTTTGGCTTTGTTTTCGCCTGGGTTAGCCTCATATTTCATTATGAATTTATGATCGGCGGGGCTGGTAATGTGTTTATTGGCCAAGCTTGAGGTGATTTGAGAAATGTTTGCCAGACTATTTTTAGTTTAAACTTAACCAGACTACAGATAGTTATTGTATCCTTTAGTAGCAATATTGAGTATGAAGGCTTTAAGCTTCTTAAGCTGCCAGAATAACCATGAATCACAAACATATGCTGCGGATATCGACGGCGAATGTTTCGACAGCTTCGAAGGACAAAAAGAATGGAGCCGAGTGGAACTTTTAATTAAGTCGGGACTTCCGCTTCCGACTCACTGCCTCTGCGGGCTAAGTAGCTCGACACAACAATCTAAATAATTAAAATATGCAAATGCCGCCTAATCCGGCCGGGCGACACGTACACGCAGACACACAGTCCGGAACGAAATAGTACGGACGGGATAGTACCGGGACGGGTGCCCGGCGTAGGAGCACGGGGACAGTCAGACAACCAGCGATTTGCTTAAATTATTCATGGCAATGCAGTTGGCCCCGGGACGGGGATGGATACCACCATAGCAGGTAGTAAATTAAATAAATGACTCCGCCGAATCGTCGGCGTGAAAGTTTGAGCCGCACTTTGCAGCAATTAATGCCCTCGACCCTGGGATGTATGCTTCGTTTTATTTCGGGCTCCAGTTCCAGGCAGCTGATCCGTCTGCCTAAATATTCAATTATCGAAGTGGTGCATAGGCCTTGGCAACTTTTATGCCTTCCATCGTTTTGCTTAATTGGTAAAGTTTTATGTGCAGCATTTTTTTAAAGCCCCGTCCTGTTTTATTCCTGTTTTTACAACTTTTCTTGCGGCGTCCTTCCGCCACCTCCGCGCAATATTTGTTTCCGTTTGTTGTTGAAAGAAGGGAAAAACATAATTTTTAATTTCGTGTGGGCCAGCGTTTTTATTGGTTTTTAATTTCGTTGTTGCAGACATGGTCCGCTGGTCTGATGGTCCGCTTGTCCGCTTTTGCTCTTTCAGCAAATGTAAACAGCATCCTTAGAAGCTCCTACAAAAAAAAAAAGGCAGCAGGAAGGGAGCGGAGCCCCCGGTGGCCCATTGGGCTGTCATAAAGCGTTGGCGTTGCTTTGTGCGCTGCGTCGTCAACGATATCATCATCGTTTTAATCGAAGGACGAGGTCCTTCCCGCTGCGTGCAAATATGCTTTGTCTATAGCATTCGTTTTAATTTTTTCTCCTGTTCTGCTGCTGCCCTGCTCCGTGCCTGCCTTGCTGTTGTTGTTACTTTTTCATTACTTTGGCTTAAAATTGATATGAAACTTTTTGCGAAGGACTCCTTGCCATCAATACGCTTCATGTTTATTCTGCCACACACTGGCACCAAGTCCGTCTGTCTGTGTGTCTCGTGTATGTGCATCTGTGTCTGCTTCTGTGTCCTGTGTCTGGCTCTGCGGCTGCTCATGCGATTGTGGCCAGTTGTGTTTGGTCGCCGACGTTGCTTTCATGGGTTTTTAATTACGACAAGAATAACAATATCACGTGGCAAGAGTCCTGGCAGCAGCTCTTTAAGTTTCACTCAGCCATTTTTCCCTGTTTTCCCTGCAGTCCCCGAATCAAAGCGATAAATAAAATCTAAATTTCAAATGGATGAATAAATCAAATTTTATTTGCTTGCTCGTTTCAAGTCTCCTGGGGTCGAGGAGGAGCTTAATTCGATTGCCAAACCGTTTATCTCTAAACTTTATTATCGCAGGCGGAGTTCAGAATCTGAAATTTTACGGGGAGAATCCCCTGGCAGCCAGACATTCCATCAGATTTGACTCATTGCCGGCATGTCTAAAATATAGCTTAAATATTTGATGTATCATGCATATGCCATGAGCACACTCCGAACGTAAAGCCCAAGAAAAAACAACCACTTAATGCTTTACAAAAAAAACACCAAGAAAAATGCAAAGTAAACATTGCGCATACGCCACGGTGGCCCCTCAGGTGGCAACGCAACACTTGCTGGCAGCCGCCAGCTTTCAGGTGGCAGGGCAAAGCGCTAAACGCTGTTTGCTGTTTGCCATTCGGATATCGAAAGTTATAAAGCATGAAATCAGTGCCAGGGTCCCGTCGCCCTCGTGTCGTGTGCTGGTGATAACGAGGAGGCCGGGGAGGATTTTGTGGCGGGCGTCGGAGCGAGGATGAAACTTGGCGGCATATTTAAATGTGGCTGCAGGGCAGACACGGTGGGCGGAGGCTGATGGGGTTGCCGGCAAGGGATGGAGCTCCGTGTTTGCTCTGCCAGACAGTCAGAAATGCCGAAAATGTCTCCGCAGCTCTGGGCTGCCTTTGGAATTTTCCCAAAAACAGGCATTTCGCATTTGCAGTGATAATCAAAGGCCCGATCAAGTTCTAGGCCTAGGGCGGCCACTTGAAGACAAACTTGGAGTCCGGGCCAAGTTAATGCCCCCGCCGACAAATGGAGTTTTTCGTCTGCCTCGTTGTCTGTCCTTCTGGGTCTTAATTTTCCGCTTGTGGTTTTTTATTTTTGTAATTTTCTACTCTGTGGCTGGCTGGGAGGCACTCGGAGATAGTTGCTCGCCTGTGTAATTATCTGCTTATGCTTTCCTCTTTTGCCCCCATTATTGTTGCCTTTGTGGCCATATAAAGTTGTCGCTGTTTTGACGTTTTCCAGAAAAGCTGCTTAGGCTGCTCCACCTCGTCCTGCTCCAACCTGAGCAAGCGGAAATTGCACAGAAGCGGAAGTAATTGGCAGCAGCATCGGAAGCCCAGGAGAGGGAGAGCGCCTGGGGGAAGCCCCTCTAATTCGGTCTTGTAATTAGCGAAACTGTAATGACCTCTTTCTGGGACGACGCCAGGCCAGACTCCAGAGCAATCGAATTGCGGTCGAAGCTCCTGGGCCACCGAAGCTGGCAATCTGTTTGCGTTGCACTTCAATTACTTGTTTCAATGCCGCAATTACCATTCATTTGGCCAGGCATAATGTGTCCTTGTCAACGCTGGCTTCTCTGTTGCCGGTGTTCCGCAGTCCTGGAAGATGCCTGCCTGCCGGAGAGCTCGTTGTTTGCACCTTTGCTTTGGCAATTTACACATGGCAATGGCAATAATAAATCAAAAGTGAAAATGCAAATATTTTCCAGGCACCAGGCGGCAGCCAGACAAACATCCTGCAGGAAGCTAGACAATGTGGTTGTCCAAGAGACTCGCAGGGGGAAGGGGATGGCGTTAGAGATTTATTGCAGGTGACTGCCGAATGTAGTGCATCGCTGTGGGGGAGTGCCACACAGAGGCATCAATAAATAATTGGAAAATGAATGCTTTGCTTATGAGAGATTTCGCAAATGACCCGACAGACAATGGATGGAATATTTGATGGCCCAGGTGAACGAGTTGAAGGAGGGCCTAAGTGGTGGTTAGACCGACAACATCCAAAGGATCATTCAATAGGATACCAACTTCCGGCTCTTTGGGCTGCTAAGCTACTGCAAACGCAAATTAAATTCCCTGAATCGACCGCAAAGTTCAGGGCATCAACTGTCGCCAAATGCCACAATTAAAACGAAAATTAACAGCGAAAGCAAACTGTCAATACAACTGTCACTCCCGACAGCCAGTTGACAGTGGCAAATGAGCACGGAATACGGAATACGAGTGTTCCGGAATAACCAGGACTACACATGGACATGGGGAGCAGCCAACGAAGCCACTTGCCGTGCTTCGAAATAAACTCATTACAGCAATTTATGCAAAATGCTCTCGCCGCAATTGGGAATCCATTTAAAATTGAAAATGCCACCGAAAAAAGGGCGCCCATGTTGTGGTTGCCCTGCCCTCATCCTCCCCTCCTTTGTGTTTTGTGTTGTGTTTGCTGAGCTGCCTCCATTGATGCATATGAATTCAATTATAAAACAACGCCGCCTTCGAGGGCGTGTCTGTGAGGCAGGAGGTAGGCGTTGGCAGGGGCGTGGAGCTGGGGGCAACCGCGACCACGAACTGTTCTCTAATGAAACAGTTTTTTGCCGGTGCCCGGGCACAACTTGTTAATTTTATGCAGCAGACAATGAGGACTCACAGGACACGATCAGGGTGTCTCTCCTTCATTCGGAGTGGCGCATTTACATTTCCGGCGGCATTTGCATATTGCCTGCATAAAAATCAAAGGACCAGCTGGCAGCAGGAGCCCAGGGAACTATGCACAGGGCGAAATAAGTAGAAATCTGAATGAAACTTCATGGTATACAACTTACTCAGAAGCTTAACTAATGCCTAAAAGTTGGCTGCACTTTTTAAGTAAGTGTAGCCTGAAATATTCCATAAAGTACCCTCCATCAATAGCTCTGTATTTTCTCCCCGTGTATGCCAGAAAAAGTGTAAGCCCAAAGGAAGTTCGGGCTCGTAGGCGTGTTCACCTGCCACCAAATGGCGGGCGGCAGGCAACATAAATAACGGCGCGGGGCACAAACTGCGAAACAAAAGGCGTTCGGCCGGCAAAGTCAACTGGTCCCCACTTGACACCTCATAATAAAATTAAGTATACGCCACTCGAGCCGAACGATAGGAGCAGCCGGGACCCAGGACCTCCGCCTGTAGCAGTGCTGTGTTGTTATTTATGCTCTCGCCAGGACGCCACAGCGTGCAGTCGTCCTTCTTTGAAGTTTATTTGCGTATTTCAAATGCGCCCGCCGCTCATTTCAATTTTCCAAGGGCGCCCTTCGCCGGCATCGTTGTTTTGGTCCTGCTTCAGTTGTCCTGATGATGTTTATGGTGCCGCTGTTGTTCCTGCTGCCGCTGGCAATTGTTTAACTAGTTGGTGTCAGTTATAATGAATTTTAAATTAAGTTGTTATTGCTGTGGAGCGGACATTAGGCGATCCTTCGGCAGCAGCCCCGACAGAGGCAGTTTATTTGCATAATAAAGGACACGACACGACTAATGTTAATTAAATTGCAGCAGACAACAACTAGGTTTTGGGCATTTTAATTAAAAGCGCAAGCCGACGGATCGCTTAAATATTCAAATTCGATTCTGTTCAGCCCGAAGATATGCCGGGGATATTGTGAAGTGAATCAGCACAGAGATCCGCCTAATTCCACTGAATCAATAGGAACACTAATTGCTCGGAAGGCCAGAGGCCAAATATTTACTTATTCATATCGTTTCGGAACATCTGTCTTGGCCGAAATTGAAAACCATCTCCGCCGCAAATCCGAATCCTTTGATATTCGTAAGTCATACTTTTAGGCGGGCTACGCAAACAGAAAACCCATTCTCTACCCTCTACCATGTTTGACTTTATTCCGAGCACTACATTCTGCTTTAATCTACAATCTATTTTGTGTAACAATCTAAGAAGCCAATTCAAAGCATTTCTCTCCTCGTGCAGCAAACTATTTGCATGCCAGCAGCAGCCAGGAGCCAGGAGCCACGAGCCCGACTCCAGTCCTACTCCGATTAAATCCTTTCAAACGACAACCATATGCAAATGCCAAACAGGCAGGACCACAGGCAACAACAACTTTGTGCATTACTCGGATTGCTGGCCAAGTGAAAAGGAATAGGGGAGCTCTGGAAAGGGTCCTACCGGGCCGAAGGGATGCTGGTTTTTTCGGTCGCTCAGCTCATTTGTTGGTGACCCCACGCAACATGGTGAAGTAGGAGTAGGACGCGTTCAGCAGACTCTGAAACATGGCCAAAGTCATGGGGTAAACGTTGCCAACTCTTATCTGCCGGATGAAATGGAGCGCACCGCACCCGAAATGGGAATGGATTAGAATCAGGGACCCGCAAATGAAATGCATTCACGTCCACCACCCACCTCCAGAGGATGCTGCGTCTGCATCAGGAAGATCAGGAGGGTTTTCCGAAACCGAATCCCGGCCTCGTACCAGGGCACATTGTACACAGCATCCGCCACTCGGTTGTTCTGCAACAAAAAAATCATCAGAGCTCTTTGGAAAATATGCATGTTTAAAGCCTTCACTGATCACCTCGAGGCTCAAGTCGTTGGCCCTATTGTAGTAGGTGAACAGGACATACAGCATGGTAAAGATGTACATCACAATTGAGATGACTTGGGTGGGAGAGGTTATCTGGTATAAATCAAAAGATTGCTTAGTATATTTGATATATTTTAAGTATTAGGTATCCTACAATGTTCAGGCAGAAGAGCAGCGAGCAGATAATCGAGCCAAAGATAATGGCCTCGGCGGCCACGATGTGGGTAACCAGTTCGTTGAGCTCTTTCACGTACCTGAAATGGAAGAGGCTTAGCTGTTGGTCACACACTGGGGGGACTCACCCCATCACCCGGATGTGGTAGCGAATGCAGGCCGTCAGCATGCGAAGGCGGAGCTCATCCGACTGCTCCTTACCGCCGATCTGATCCAGTTTGTGGACAAGGATCTGGAGCATGGCCTTTCCAAAGATGGCCATGCCGGCAAAGAGGCTAACAAAGGGCATGTACATCATGGACAGGAGCAGGGGCGTCGGCAGCTGGGCCAAGTACACGGCCTCATACACGGGCGTACGGGTCATGTTTACTCCGGGCAGGGCTACGCCAAAAGGATGAGCTGAAGGACAGTCAGGAAGCGTCTGAATGACATTTTCACATAGGCGGATTAAGTTTCCTGACCTCTCTCCTCCCTGAACAGCGGCGAGAGCAGTGCCCCGATGATGTCCAGGAAAGAGGCACTCAGATTCAGGATGGCCAGACGACGGGCCTCGCGCTCCGCACTCCGCAGTATAACCCGTTCCCGCTCGTCGGCGCAATCGAGAATCGAGTTAAACAGAGTGGACAGCTGGACAAGGAACTGCTCAAACTGGACGCGCTTGACGATGACCAGCCATGTGCGCATCAGGGCATTGAAAATGGCCGAGAAGAAGAACATGTTGAGGATGAAGGCGGGCAGGTCGCCCCACATGCGCAGCAGGTAGAAGAACTGCATCAGATTCATGACCATCACGGGCAGGACGAAAGCAAACTTGCGCCAGTTGCTCCCCGGAGTGGGGTACAGCACGGCCATGTAGCGCCAAATCCGCACGTTGATGCTCACCAGGCCAATGTCCTCAAGTGCCATTTCTGCTTAGATATACTTACTCCAACTCCGATTTCGATTCAGATTCCGATTCCTATTCCTATTCCTATTCCCCGGCAGATCCACTTCAAACTGTGCCGCAAAGTGCTGAGCAAATGTCTTTTATTTCGCGCCGATTGCCGCCCTTCATCGAGGAAGGCAATCTCTGTGGTGGCAGTTGACAATATAAATGGGATTAGGAAAGAAGAGGGGAATGGGTAGTGGTTCTGGGACTGGAAATGGTAAGTAGAAAGTGGGAAATGGCAAGTGAGAGTGGGAATTGAAGTCATTTGGCAATGGTCGTTGCGTAGTCTATAATTTAGCTAATTGGCCAATGATGAGTGTAATGTAATTGGTTTGCAAGTCCCATTCCCATTGGATCTTAGGCTGAGCGAATGGAAGAGCCTAACGGAGATATTTGCATTAAAAGTGTCATTAGAGGTATATAGAATTTACATATTCAATAATTATAGGTTAGAGCTAGTTATTACCAGACACCTTACCAAGTTAAGTATCATTTATATATATTCGCCCTTGACCTGATTTGTAATTCTTAAAATTTCAAAAAATAAAATGTAGTTTTAGAAATTTTAATTAAAATATATAACTATGGTGTTGAAAGCTCTAAAATGGCTAAAAATATAATAAAAACAAATTTATACCTAGTTTGATATCATTTTAATGAATTCACATTCTTAAATGGATTTCAGAACTCAAGGGCATTTTTAAGATTTATGTATCGTTCTTATATACTAATAAATTCATAATTATAAGTTCTAAGTTGTGCCAACATAAAGGAAAGCTTTTAAGTGTATTGCATGGAATGGTAATTTCGTGTTTAAATGTTTAATCCCTTAACATTTAATCGAAATGTGATATGAAATATAAATATAAGAATGTAAATTTTAAATTCTAATGTCTCTTGAATATTAAATTTCTGTTTATGTAGCAATTGTTATATTCTACTCTTCCCGAGTTCCTTTCTATTATTAAAGCGAGCTCAGAGCTGATTGCTTGAATATATTCTCATTGAAATCAAGCTCATTCTGTGGCAAAATGTAAATCCCCATTTAATTTGGCCATCGATTCAGCCACTCTCGCCCCTCCTAACTACCCCGGAAATCCCCACCCGAAGCGGTCTTGCATGGACCGTCGCACAGGCAGTCAAAAAGCCAACGAGCCGCTAACGTGGCCAGTCAGACACTCGGGAAAAGGGGACGGGACAAACTGGGGACAGGTTGGACAGTCTGGAGCGATGGCTGGCATGACTTATTAAACAATAAAACCGGATTATCCGCAAACAACTGGGCAAACATGCCAGAGCCAAATATTTTGGCCTGGCCGCTTATCATGCAAACGCGTACAACGGAGTCCACGAAGCCAGGAAGGCAGGAACAGGAACCGAGTCCAGTTCAGACACAACACAAAAAAAAAACAATATAAAAATCAACAAGCGACCGACTGGCAACATAACATAATTCAGGAACAATGCTGGCTCAGCAAATATGGCGAAGGAATTAAAATGGGGCAGGACGGGCCACAGCCCAGCCAGAAAGGAGTCCAATGCCAATGCCAAGCCCATAAAGGCACACATTATAGCCACTTAACCGCGCGTTATGCCGCAAAAAGGCAAAAGGACAAAGCCAAAAGGCAAAGAAGGTTCGGCCCAGGCGGCGTATGCGCAATATTTTGTGCAAACATGCTCGGACTTGTTGGAGGGAGAAAGGGTCACGGGGGGCGTGCAAATATGCAATGTCAGTTACAGCTGCCCCATTTGGTTGCTCATACGCAGCGTTGCACATAAATCAAAAGGGGCAAGCCTTTTGTGCATTTCCCCACAATCCACAATAGCTACACTCGGAAAAGAGATAAGTGGCATTATTGTATGTTTTTTTGTTATGTAATTCAGAACCTGTAATCTTTTAAAATATTTTTATTAATATTAAGAGCGCCATACGATACTTTAAAAATTAACAAATCTTATCTATATGACTCGTACAATGTGTTAGCATAATTATATAAATATATAAAATTATAACATATAATATAAGAAAAAACAATTACAGAAAATCCCATAAATATAATAATATTTTAGTTAATTTAAACCCTTTCTCTCAGTGCTCACTCTCGGTGATTACCCTGGCAGTAGCAATTTTCGAAGCACAATTTATTATAAATTAAAATGCTAAACAGGGCAAATGAGGACATTTAATTATCACATGCTAGTGGGGATCTTAGTCGAGCCTTGGGTTAGTCTGGATGCGGACCATTGCACACAAAGGATGGCAGACACATCAAAGGGATAGGGCCAGCCCGAAGTGCCTGTTAACCCCATAAACCACACGATGACATTAATTACGGACCCGACACAGGACTGGCATTGGCATTGCTCCACAGCCACACCAGGGAAGGCAATCAGAGGGGCGGTACATGGTTCCCCAGATCCCTGGCAGCCGGTATAAAATTAATATCGAGTAATTAACAGGGCAGAGAGTTTTAGGGGCCGTGATTTAAGCCCCTCTCGATACACTCGATTGGGTGGGCGCGTCAATATTGACTTTGCCACATTCTCACTGCCATTTTCTGGCCCTCACTTAGCCAGCTTAAGCAGCTTTTTGCCAATTAGGCAGCTCACTGCGCTTTAAAGTGTGGACTCCTTTACGGCATCCCCCAGAGTTCCTGAGGCATCAGCTGCTCGGGCACTTGGTCTTGGCCCTGGTTACACAAGCATGCCTAATGCGGCTTAGTTTTTGTTAACGATTCGCAAACAAGTGTGTGTCAGAGCACCCCCACAGCCGCAGCACAAAAGCGGAACCAACTTCGATGGCGAGTTCTATTATTGACTGACTGACTGACTTGTGTGGGCGCCCACTGTACCCGCAAGATGTACAGATGAGTAAGCCGGACGAAGAAAATGAGTATCGTTTGTTTGCGGATAATAAAGCATCTGAAAGAATGTTTGCCCTCACAAAAGATAACTTTTCGGGGATCTCTGAGGGATTGAGCATATGAGAACGACATCGCATGACGATTCACACAACGGTGGAAGCCCCTGGGAACTCCGCCGATCGAGTGAATAATGCAAAGGCATTAATAAGGCAATCGAGGTCGAACAAAAGTAGCGCTGAATTTAAGCTTTCACTTAACCGAGAAATACAGAAATACACAGATATGGAAACTGCAAAGATACACCGGATAAATATATGCTTATTTCCCAAGTTAAATTACTTGTTTTTTATACTTTAATACTTGGTATCATCGACTAAACCATTTAATTCTTCTTCCTTCAGACCTTTCCAGACATAAATCATTTGGAATGGTCTATGTTAGTTCGTAAAATCTGACCTACCTCAGCCGTTTCTATTGAATCTATATTTAAACGCAGATGGCTGTATTCCGGTGATTTCATAGCACGACGTGATAAGATGTGGGCACATGGACTAAATACTTCTAAATGAATGTGTACTTTTTATCTCGGCGCTCTCCCCAAGGTCAGAGCAAGTATTCCTAGGCAAGGCATTTATACTTAATCCATTTCCAGATGCATCATATGGGGAGTCTTTATTTGTTGTTCCCTTTCTCTGTTTCTCATATTTCTCTACTTATTTGCGTTGATTCATATAAAAGTCACTTTGAGAACGGGAGGAGCTGGATAATGAAACCAATATGCCTTGTGAATCATTAAGCCATGCTATTTTCTGAAACAAAATAATGATTTACATACATCACCTCATATACAAGTTAAGAAATGCACTACGCAAAAACGCGTCTGTTATCTTTGTTTGGTCACAAAATAAATCATTTTTATTAAGTTAAATTACAGACTAAGTTCATTGCTTGAGTAAAGACCTGGATGAGTGTTATCCTAAGTAAGGAGATTAAGCGAGTAATTACATACTAAGAGTCTACTTTGGTGCTTGTTTGTGCGCTCTCTGAGATTCAGGCAGCTTCCGCCGATCTACGGCAGGTTGCATCCCACCTGGGTAACGACCTTGGCAGCCACATTGGACGCCATGCGTATGCTTTCGCCCAGTGAACGCTTCTCCAGCCAGGCGTGCAGGAATCCGGCGACGAAGGCATCTCCGGCGCCAGTCGCATCCACCAGCTCCTCCACTCGCTGTGCCCGGTAATCCTCGAAAGTAATGGGACCTGCAGGAGCCAGCTCCTCCACATAGTTGGTGATCACCTGGACACCGGCACTACCGTTCGTCACGAAGATGACCTTGGGACCACCGTCTTGCAGTAGGTGCTTGGCCAGCTCGTCCACGTTTCCAAATCCTCCGGCAGCCTTCGCTAGGGCCTCAAACTCCTGCCGGTTTCCAAAGACAAAGAAAGCCAGGCGGGCTAACTTCAGCATAGCCTGGGCATTCTCCCGCACTATATAGGGCGCACTGAGGTTCAGGGCCAGTCGCCGGCGCTCCCTCACCAGATGCTGTACTATATAGTCCAACACATCGCTTCTTTGGGGCACGAAGAAACCTTCCACGTACAGAATCTGCTTGCGCTCCACGGGTCGCAGGAAGCTCTGGCCCTCGTGGCTAACGGCGTGGCTTAGCGTCTGCACCTGGAACTGGGCCGAGGCTCCGATATTGGCATAAAGCGTCGGGTTATCCTTGTACATCAGGCAGACACACTGGCCAGTATGCGCCTCCTCCACAGTCTGCAGCCGCGCCTCGATGCCCCGCTCTCGGAAGATACGTTGCAGCTCCTCGGCGTGCTTGTCTGAGCCCACGGCGCCAAAGAAGAGGGCGTCTGTACCTAGTTGCTTCAAGATGCGAGCTGTGTTAAGGGCAGAGCCACCAGGATTCGTGAGGCACTGGGAGCTGGAAGGGTATAAATTTGTATTAGAATTGATATCGAAGAGGGAGAAGAGGAATAGGTTTTTACTTTAGTTTAACTATTCATATAAATACAGGATGTCTGTGATATTTACTGCGCATTGAAGTAAATTTGAAAGGTTATACCAGAAAGTCTACCCTCTCCAGATTATAAAAACAAATCATTTGGCGCGAGGAAGCTAAATATTAAAGCAGCAACATCAACAACCATGGCATGACCATTACTTTTCTTACCAAAGCACTATATTGAAAATGGAATGACGTAACTGGCACAAAATACAATCAAAGCATAAAAGCAGTGTTTTTTTAATTAAATTTGAGTTATTTTAGAAATGTCTGGATTAACACCGAAACAT
Organism: Drosophila tsacasi; assembly: GCA_018904565.1. NCBI lineage: Eukaryota > Metazoa > Arthropoda > Insecta > Diptera > Drosophilidae > Drosophila > Drosophila tsacasi. The sequence continues at coordinate 1,264 of JAEIHY010020228.1, read as the reverse complement.
TAATTTAAATCCAAGTTAATTTCAAATTAAATTGCGCACTTCTGGAGTAGGTAACAACTCTGAGCTCACCTCTCTGAAGCCTCTGTGGTTAATTGGTTAAGCTTTTCCATATCCAGCTCGCCCTTGGATCCCAGCTCGAGGCCATAACGCTCGAGAAGCTCTGGATCCTCCAGCTTGATCAGACGGTCCAATAGAACATTTCCAAAACAGATCACTTTGCGAGGCCTGAAAATATGGGGAAAACCCGGAAATCAGTTGGAAAAGCTCAGGCTAGAATGCGAAACTTTCCCCAGTTCGAACGGGGAACTCACGTGTGGAAAGCCCCTTGCGTGTCGTCGTCGCCGGCCTGGCCCCCGAAGATTTTCTCATAGACGTAGCTCAGGTACTCCATTGTATGCAAAAATTAACGCTCGGCCGGGACTTTTCGCGTTCTATTTGCGATATGCGAAATAAGGCAGAAACTGCGACTGATCGATCCAATGCGATGCGATGCTTCCGTCAAGCGGCTGGGAACTGAACTGAACGCTCGGGCCGGTTTTGTGTGCTGCTTTTATCTCGCTCACGCCGGCGTGTTTTTCCCAAGTCTACCCATTTCGGGCAATTAGTTCGTCCAACTTCATTTGGCTTTGTGCGCTGGCAGAGGCTTACCAAGAGTGTTTTTTCGTCGCTTTTGTGCCACTTCGCATCGTTCTTTATTTCGTTTTCTTTTCGGCCGACTTCTTTGACATTGATGGGACTTTCAAGAGCGTTTCGTCGCAGTGGTTCTTGTTATTGTTCTTTTTCCGCCTCCTTCCTGCCGTTGTGTTGTGTAACGAAACTAATGGCAATAACACAAAGATCAGCTCGAAATGTCAGCCATTTACCCGTAATGACTTAATCGTCTGACTTGTGTCTAGTAATTGTTTGGTTAAATTACATAAATAATTTGTTCTAGTTTAATTTTTTCACGTTTGAATTTCTAAACAGCTGTTTTTGTTGTGTGTTTATTGTTGTTGATAATATATCAAGATATCGATATATCGATATTTTTCCTAGAGACGATATATTTATATCACGAATTTTTGTTCGCTTTCGGGGCGAATAGCTCGCGACTTGCATGCGTTTCCTGCGAATAGCTCAGGACCCACCCGCGTTTCGGGGCGAATAGCTCGTCCCGAAAATGCGAAACGTTGCTATCGATAACATCAAGTAATATCGATATCAGCAAAAACATCGAAAAACACTTGATGCATCGATGTTTTCAGCATCACTAAAGCGCGCCACA
>JAEIHY010020227.1:0-11137 GCA_018904565.1 Drosophila tsacasi | reverse complement strand
TGAATGTTTTATATAGATTTTTTACCGATATATATAAATAAAGGATATGATGATGATGATGAAGGGCAGAGCAAGAGGTAAACAACGCCGACAGCCAGTTTTATTAGAATTGTTATTCTTTTTCGCGCGCGTTATGGAAATACTAAACGGGCGCCCTCAAATAATCTGGTAACGCCATGCCAATTCTAGTATTTTCGAATCTGAACTGTCCGGTAGAAAAGCCGTTCAAAACTATTTGTCTCTCGCTCTCTCTCACTGCTGTGGAACAGTTTTGTTCTGTCTGGACACCCTGTATAAAAAAAAATCATTGATACAATTTTAAAAAATATCCGAAGTCCCCATTTTTTCATCATTGCCACTGTGACCGTCCTGCACTTTTCCCTTCCTCTCAGACTTCGGTGGGAAAAACAATAACTTTTAAAATAACCCTCAGAGAACTTAAAAGTAAAAAAAACATTTTAATTTTCAAAGCAATATAAGATTAACTTCTTGAAAACAACGTGTTGGACAATATACACAATTTTTAGGCTGTTTTTAAAACCTTTCGCTGTATTATAATTTCATTCAGAAGCTTGCAACGTATGGCAACGTATAAACTGCATATACATATGTATATTTGATATTCTCAGGAAAGAACAACCGCGGCAAAAAAAAAACATAATTATTGTTTTTAACATACTCGTATTTACATTAAGAAATATTCCAATGGATCAAATTTGAAAGCCTTTATCATATTCTAAAACAAATGCAAACGAATGCAATTCGCGCAAGCACGATTTTTTCATTATTTTGATGAAAAACATCATAGAAAAGTTAATGTTGTGTTTTGATTAAAACTTCCAAAACAGAGGAATTATGATTGGACTTCTACTTTCTAACATTACTGGAAGATTGCACCGCATTTATGCTTTTCTGATTTACATAAATAGTAAAAAACATCACGAAAAAGACGGTGGAATATATTTAATATTACTATTTTTATGTCAACTCAAATAAATTATTAAGTGGAATTGATATATAATAATGTATAATTAATTGCATTAAAATCTTTTATCAAGTTTCGCTGAAATCAGTGCTTGAATGGTTTGCGAAAAAATTACTTTTAACTGTGTCACGTGCGAACTTCTTACATTTCTGTAATTATCTTTAAAACGAACAATTGTTCGAGATTGACCTTAAAACCAATTATAGTGCTAACCAAGAGCTAAAAGTTTCAAATTCTGTAAAATTAAAATAGTCTTAAACAGTGTGCTGAAAAAAAGCATTGAATAAGTCCAAAATACGATATATATTTTTTTAATAGTTCTGGTGTGTATTTATATATGGCAAATTTAACAAATTTTCTTTTAAAAATATACATACATACAGCTAAAAAACACCACACATGGGGCGGGCGCCTTTTCTGGCACTTCAATGCTAACAATTCTCGTTCAAAATGATTCAATTAATTAATATTATGCTTTTAGTTGTAGAGACTTAAAAATTACGTACAATCACGCGCACCTAATTATATACTAGCATTGATACACATTGATACATTTCATTTTTCCACCCTCATTTTTCTTTTACAATACATACATATATAAATTAACTAGTTTCTGTATTAAGCATAATTTGTTTTGTTTATATTTTTTAATTTTTATTTGCTGCGCATCTGTTGTATAGAAAGCAAAAATTTCGTTTTCATTTACATAAAATATTTAATTTTGATTCTTCTTCGTCATATACATAAATATGTGTGTGTGTGTATGTGTGTTACATTTACAAACGTACAGTTAGATGTGTGGGTGTGTATATTTTATATAAAACATTACTAGTCTGAAGACCTTGTGACTAGACGGTTTTTTCGGCTTCTCCAATATGTGTATGCATGTAGAGTTATCAAATATCTCCAATATGTGTATGCATGTAGAGTAATGAAATATCTCCAAAATGGGCATTGATGTAGAGTTATCAAATATCTCCACATGTGTATGCGTTTAGAGTTAGGTTATAAATTACTTTCGCTTCAGCGATTGCAAACATAGTATATCTTCCAAATCGCAGGACTTATTTGGATTTTCATTTTAAAATTTATACCATTTATAAAATCGCGCAATTTGCAAAGCAAATCTATTCAGAATAGGCTTCGGCTTCTTTCTCGCGCTGATAAATGAAGGAGAATCCCAAACACAGACACACAAATCGTTCGATCGATACAAACTACAATACATTTACATAAAATACAAACAAATAAGCCAAAGACGATCGTTTCCTGCTCGACACGGTTCCTGAGTAACTTTACCACCTCCTCCAATCCAGCTCTCTAGCTGGTTTATACGCTCCTCTTAGATTATTTTAGTTATAGCTCTGCTTCCTCCCTATTTCCTACACTATACTCTCACGATCCCGGGTGGCCGATGCCGCCGCCGCCATGTCAGTGAATCCGGTTCGTGCTCCCTGCACACCGCTGGGCAGGATTCCCACTCGCCTAGCCTCGCCACTGCGTACGCCGTTGCCCTTGAAAAAGTTGGACATCCAGTTGGTAAGTTTGCTGCTTCCCCCGGCTCTGTTTCTATGCTGAGGATTGGAGGATGATCCGCTGAGAAAGTCCAGACCCCTGCCTCCAGGTTGGCGGTTTTCAATGTCGGCGGCGTAGCTCACGCTATTGCCGCCATGGCCACCAGGTCCATCCATGTGCTCCAACGAATGCCAGCGCTTGTTGTGCGCCAACATCTCCTCCGGAGGAACCGACAGGGATGCCTGCCGTTGGAGCAGCGGCGATTCCAGATCATCCTCTATGTTCACGCCGCCGTTGCAGTTGTTGTTCAAGTGCTTGCCGCAGTTGGTTCTTCCGGAGCTGCTGCTACCAACTCCTCCTCCCACAGGAACTATGCTGACTTGGGCATTTGGAAAACTGCCCGAATAGCGAAGCGTGGGGAGCTGTCCGTTGTCGTGGCGCATAAGTAGGCCCAACTCATCGTCGTAGCCATCGTTGGCATCGACCGGATTGACGGACATCTCATCCTCCATATCCATATCCTGACTCGTCGTCTCTGCTTCACCATTGGGATTTCCACTGATCAACGACACGCCGGTGTCCAACGATCGCGAATTGTTCTTGGACAGCTTTGAGGGGGGCAGCTTGACCCTGTCGTGCCGCTTCCGCAGGTGCTGCATTGGCATGGGGTCCAGGGAGCGGGATTCGCGCAACAGCATATCTGCGGTGGAGTCATCCTCGTGATCGCCCAGTTGCGGTAGCTGGGCGGCACTGATTATCCGGTGCGGACGGACCATGGCCAATGGCTTGTGCAGCGCATTGGGTTGACGAACTAGTCCAGACCCAGATCCGGATCCTGATCCTGACACTCCCAATCCCCCATCCATATCACAGTTCGTTTCGTTTGTTTCGGAATGATTCAGTGTGCTTAGCGAAGCCTGGGCGGACTCGAGTAGTGCTCCGCCCACAAAGTGTCCTCCTAAGCCCAGACCATTGATTGAGGGCCGTTCCCTATCTCTGTCCCTTTTGCTGGCCATGCGTGGCGAGTCCCGCACGGACCCCTGCAGACTGTAGGTGGATTCCAGGTCCGCCGGCCGGGGCACACTGCTCTGACGCCGCGATCCGGTGCCGCAGAAGTGCATGGCCTGAATGCTGGGCTGCCGAGAATCGGGGTTCAGCTTGGGACTTTTTCGCGGACGACTGAACAGCGGAGGCGGCATGTCCATCATGTCTACCGGCTTCTTTTGTATCGCATTCTCGTTGGCTCCGGTTAGCCACCACGTGATCACCTCACCCTTACCCTTCATGTTCACCAGGCCGCGTTTTTCGGTTATGTAGCCGCCGCCCAGCTTGTCCAGCGCCAGCTTGCACTTATTCGAAATATGAATCTTTAGCGCTTCGCCGTTGCTCTCCATCCTCGAAGCAGTGTTGACCGTGTCGCCAAATAGACAGTACCTTGGCATTGTGAGGCCAACCACGCCGGCTACCACCGGACCCGTGTGCATCCCGATCCGTAGCTTCAGCGTCTCGTTGGGACGATGAGCAATGCGGTGCTGCTTCACTGCCTGAAGCAGCTCCAAAGCCATCGATGCTATCTCGCCGGCATGACGGTCTCCATTCTTAATGGGCAGACCTGAGACCTAAAGAAAGGACATTAAAATGAGATTACTAAAAAGCCACTTATTTTAAGCTTTGGTCTTGTTTCCACAAGTCCTTATACTTACCACCATATAGGCATCGCCTATCGTCTCCACCTTATATACATCATAGCCGCGTATGATGCGATCGAACACCGTGTAGAGATCATTCAAAAAATTTACCACTTGCAGCGGTGTGCTCTCCGCCGACATTGCCGTGAAGCCAACAATGTCGCTAAAATAGATAGTAACCTTGAAAAAATTAAAATAAAAAGTTAGAATGTTTATGAATTGCTGCAATAACAATGGTTTTATTTATTGTATTTCTTTCTTTAGCTTACCAAGTCATAGGACACCGGCTCGACTCCTTGACCCATGGTCAGCTTCTCAGCCACTGATTGCGGCAGCATCCGATGTAGCAAATCCTCCGTCTTCAGTTTCTCCTCGCACAGGAGACGCGTACGCTCGCTGACAATGTCCTCCAAGTTATTCGCGTACTTTTCCATCATTTCCATCATCTGGTCCATGATATTTTTGGTCTTACCGCCGCGCATCTTTTTCAAGCGATTACTGTGTAAATCAATTCTTAAGTTGTTTGACTTCAAAAATTAATTAAGTGAAATACTTACCGTATGACACTGAATTCGGGACGCTCTTCTGGCTCTTCAGACCAGCAGTCCCTGATGCAGGCCAGTACATAATCTGGACAGGACTCGGCTTCTATAATGGACTCCACCTCCGGCCGAAACGGATCCTCGCCCTTGAGCGGCAGCTTCTTAACGTAGTCTACAATTTCCTTTGGTTCAAAGTTGGTTTGTCCGAAGGGACCCTTACGACTAAATATCTCGTACATTATGATGGCAAAGGCGTAGACATCGCCCTTCTGGCTGCCGTGGATATGGTTACGCAATAGTTCCGGAGCACGCCACAGTTGATCTGGAAGCGTAAAGATAACTTCATAAATATTTTTTCAAATTGGATTAAGAGAAAAACTAACTTCGATAATGCTGATGTTCTCCAATAGACTCATTCTCGGCGCATTGGCGCAACTCATGCAACCCGAAATCCGTAACTTGGAGCATCCACCGCGAGGTTACCACACAATTCGAGGACTTAAGGTTGCCATGGTAAACCAGTTGGGAATTGTGTATGTAGATCATGCCCTGCAATGGAATAAGTCAGCCTCGTTTTAGAACGCATTATTCTCCCTTTAGTCCTATTGTTCCTGCCCACCTTGATGAGGTCGTGGATAAGTGAGGCAATGAAAAGATCGTCGAGCTTGATGTCTTCGTTCTCAATGATGTCGTACAGACTGCCCTTGGCGCAGTATTCGGTGACTAGCAGAATGCGTGTCGGCTCCACGCTGGCACCAATGAAGCTGTTGATGTTGTCGTGACGCAGCTCACGCAGCAATCTCATCTCCTTCATAATCTCCCTGGATATGTCACGCTTTCTTGGAAACTTTAGCTCCTTGATGCGGACCACAGCGCCGCGGAGACGACCCGAGGAGGTCACAAACTGGTTGGTCCAGCGAGAACCATAACTCTGGGCGCTCATTAAACTGACCTGCAAAATAAAAATGTTAAATAATATATTTTGGACATCTGTTAATTGATTTTTGGGTTAAGCTTAACTGGAACTAAAAAGTTGTTAGTATTGTTATTACTTACTTTACTGGGTGATGAGACAATCTCGTTACCGGAATAACCCTTAATCTCATTTGGGTCAATTTTCCACAGCAAGCCTTCAATCTCCAGCTCAATTTTCCACTTGCGGTAAATGCTCATGGTGATCACTCCAGAGCAAAAGAGCAGGACGCCCAGGACAACGGCGGCCACAGTTGAGGTGTAGTGGGTGTCGTCCTTTTTACAGAGCTCATTAGCAAATCCGCACATAGGTTCATCTGTGGGCTTCTCGCCGCCTGAGGGCCAGTCTATGGACCCGTTGATGAGCTTGTACTCCTGCCGTGCACAAGGAAATTATCGAAACTATGAGTTCAGATTGTTACTGTTTTTGGGGCCAGCAATATAAGCGGGAACCAATTGAAAGAAAGGCGAACTAAAAAAGAGAAGACGACTCACTCACTGGAAGTTCTTCGCCTTGATGGAAATACGCTACAGGAACCATGTGATAGTTGCAAGCAATGCCGTTCGAGTTGTTCCACTTGTAAGGCTTGTAGGCCAAGACTGAAAAGTTACCCTCCGAGTCGCCGTACTGATCGATCTTAATCGTAGATCCAGTGATACCTTTCGGAAAAGTAGAAAATAAATGAATGCGGACTTTGAAGGCCCTTCCAACTCAATGTAACTCACTCATGTAAGTACGATTTTTTATAATGGTATCGATGACTCTGGTGCCGTTGCTGGCCACCTCAAAGATCACTTCGTCGGTCAGTACTCGCGTCTCCTGGCGAAGCATTTTGTCAACCGCCCAAGCATATAGCTTCACAGAATCGTAAAGGTATGCGGCATAGATGGATATAAACTGAAAATCAAGGAAAATAAGTTAACGGAAGAACATATCTAGTTGTTTAATATTTCGCTAATATTATATTCCAAGTTCTGTTTTAGTGCATTATTCTATAATATTGACCACTTACCTTTGTAAATTTACTGTCAACGAAGAGTTTTGGAATATCGAAATGAAACGGATCCTTCGAGTTGTACTTCTCCACTTGTTCCGTAAATTGCGCATAACCTTTTGTTGGCGGTGTGGAGGCGACGACGAGCAGACTACGCGCCAGTTGGTTGAAATTCTCCGTGCTGTGGCAATTGGACATTTGGGCAATCTGATCCACCTTCCGCAAGTATTTCTCCGCCTCCCTGAAATTAAGGTTGATCAGTTTTAAGTGAATGGTGCGGAAGTTGGCCGAGGTATATTTTGCCAAAGCTTGAATATTTAATTGAAAAAAATTACCTCTCAGAATAAACCATCATGTCAACAAATATCACCATGTACTCGCCACGAGCAAACAGTCCAGCGGTCTCCATAGAACTCATAAAGTCTACTAGACTATTTGCCTGACCCAGGAAAACGTAGATCCTAGTGCGGTTCATCGTGTTCTGCACCAGCTGTAAGGATTAAATTCAAAATTTCTGATAATTTTAGATACCATCAATACTTCGGAGTTGAATGCAAAATGTTTCAATATTTAAAAATGGGATATATAACATTTCTATTGTAACTATAATCCCATCCAAAACTTATTATAAGAACTTACTTGATACCAATACCCAGATCGACAACAGTCCATAAACTTCTCGCAGCATTTGGCTCGATTGTCTATAAACGACTGTTTATGGTTGATGGTCATATTCCGCTCCATGGCCTGATCCTTCAGCAGATCCGCCACTGGAGCCCAGACGTCCTCATACAGAATAGAGAACTTGTTCCACGCATAGTAGCGCAGAAGAGCAATCAGTGACTTAACGACCTGAAAAATATGAAATGGGATGTGTACCAAATAAGATATATATCAACAAAAATACCAAAGGATTACGTGGAAAGTGCGGAAACAGCTCATATTTACATAAGTACATATGTATGTTTAAATTTGCTTATTAACCATAGTAATCATATAAATATTCGGTTTAAATTGAATTTTTGAAGTTGTTAAGAGAAAAAGAAAAGGAAAACTACAAACAGAACTAAGTTATCATTATAGACATATTATTTTAAACCCCATTTGTTTTGTTTTAGCGTCCGTATGGTTTCCTGTAGTCTGTTGTTGTTCTCGGTTTGAGGATATTCCAAGGCCCAGCGACAAAGACAGCGTAGGGATGGTTGGGCAAAGCATTTTCTCTTTCTGAACCCCACTCTCCATCGCCCACCCATCTTGGCCACCTGTTGCGACCTGTTTGCTCACCTGCGTGTCTGGGGGTTCGGTGCGGGCAAACGTCGGTATGGCGGATGCACGGTACTCTGCACATTTCTATCAAAAAGAAGGAAAAAAAGGGAATGATGGAGAAACCAGAAATTTACAATTTAGGTGTATGAAAAATGAGTTGTATGAGATTGTCTGTGCCCATGGCAGGGTGTAATAGCATATGCATATCGAGTCGGTCTCGAAATACGTACATAGGAAATCATTGGAATGTTGCGACTCTGTGAGACGATGGCCTCCACATAGCAAGGTCCTTCCGGCCCAAAAATGGTGGCAATGCCGTCGCATATCATCTCGGTGATGGCTTTGGTGGCCAGTACAGTGTCACCCTTGGTGTCATTCCAGCGCAGGTCCAGCGTCACATTTGGCAGCAGATAGGGATCCTTGTTGACCTGTGGCAGGAAAAAGAAAGTCATCACTAAAGGAGTTTTCTTTGTAACTACAAAGAGCGAAAATACCACTTTTAACAACTTAATTTATATTTTAGCATTCAATAGTCACTTCGCATTTCTTAAATCTAAATTACCTCCATTTCTTACCTCATCCAGGGCCATTGTCAGGGCGCCGGATATAGCCAGCCCCTGGCGCGTTTTGAGGTCGCCAGTGAGAGCCGTAAGGTAGCCGACTGTGAGAACCGTGCGATGATTGCTACAGTCGCGTACCGCCACCGACAGCAAGAGAAGTAGATTAAAGGGCCAACGCGTCATGGCCCCTTAGGCCGGGGCCGTTCAGCGCGACGCCTATGGGTTCCAACAGAGTCTCACACTGCAAATAGGAGAGAAGCAGAGGGATTAGACCAAGACCAGGACCGGGGCTAAGTGAGGATGCAATTGAAATGACGAGGACGTCCTTTGCATAATAAAATGCATGTTTGACAAAGGCAAACACAAATAGAAAACAGCATCCCGAACGCATTTCAGACACTTGGCCTGATTCAGACGAACGAACTGACAAAGAAGCAGACCACTGACCAGAGCAGAGAGAAAAATAATGTCACAATAACAAATAGATACATTTTGTACAAATTAATATGGATAGTGTATTGCAGAGGTTATTATCATGTTAATTTAGTTTAACCTGCATTACCAGCCGATTCGATCTAGGCATGTTTGTTGCAGGCTTCAAAGGTACACACAGTTCGGCTGCATTATGAAGAAGCTAAGCTCCCATTTTTCTTAGCAGATTAATTCGAACTATTTTATTTATGAATATAATTTGATATAATCTCAATTTAAATTGCCAACCGAATGCTGAGTTTTTGTGTTCTCTGTTTCGCAATAAGCTGCAGTTGCTGTGAAATGCCAAGGATGTTGAAGAAAAAATGCCGTTGGAGAGCTCCAGAAACAGGATGCCGAGCAAGTCCCCAACAAAGTAAATGTCAAACGTTGCGATGGTCAACTCGAACATCGCAACTCGCATTTCTAATGCAGTCAGAAAACTAATAACTTTAGATGTTTAAAAATTGCGAAAGTAGAATAATATCGGCGGATAATATTTTAAATCTTACTGTAGCTTGGCTTTGGGTGCAAAATAAATTATTAAAATATTATTCGCTATTCGATATTATCTTACCTTTGCAATTAAAAAAAAATTGAATCATGAAATAAAAATTGGCGTACTTCTCCCCTTAAGGTCCTTCAAATTTTTTGCCATGTGGAATGGGGCAGTCTTTTATAAGAGGCTTACTGGGGAAGCCTTCTCCACCCAGCAGCTCTATTTATCCTCCCACGATGCCCCCGTAGAGTTGTGTACACTGCTTGTTATTATTAATTATGCATGCGTCGATTTCGTCATTATGCAATTTTGTTTGAGGTATTAAATATATATCGCTGGCTATTTTGTCCTGGCATTTGTCTGTCATTATCCTGCCCACGTCAACAATCCCCTCCATCCACAGGTTTAACCCATTGTTCTGATTGTTTGTGTTGGCGCGAAAGCTTATTCCTGTGGATTGAATTTCAGCACTGGGTGGTTGGATGGATGATTACTTTGTCCCTCCTTCTTTGACATCGCTTTAACTGACTCACGTGTAAATTTAATTAAAAGCATAAAAGATATGCAGAACCGATGAAAAAAAGGGAAAATCTGGTTGAAAGCGAATTCCGTTGAAGTGAGACTAATAAATGTATCTAGCATGATTCATTCAGAACTATTATTAAATTTGAAAAATACCTTCATTTTTTAGAAGGAGTCCTTTTAGTTGTTCTTTTTTTCAGTATTGAACAAAATATCGGAGAGAAATCTCTTTAAATTTACAGATTTGTTTATGACAAAGTGAACTTTTGCTTTAGCTAATCCCATGTTATCGAAGGCAGTTTGAGAAAGTGATAATATGACCGATACAAAGTACGACATTTCCAAAATCTCTACTACTTTGCAGTTCCACGTGGGACAACAATCTTTCGCGCACCTCAATCTTAATTAACAAAAATTTGCCAAGTTCTTACGCCACCTTATTTTAGCATAATCGACACACTTCACATATTTGCTTCTTTGACTTATTTTTGTTTTTTTTTTACCAAAGCCTCTTCCCTATTAATTTTTCCAATGTTGCATTTTAAAATTAGAACTCTTTGGCCGAGCTGGCTTATTTTGGGCGCCACTGTCAAATATTTGCCCAGCATTTAGACTCAATGCGAAACTCGTTTCCAAGTCCCCAAGACTAAACTATTTTTAATGTAGTTTGAGTGCGAATAAATCTGCGCTTCCCAGAATTTGGATTAGGGGCTAATAAACAAAATAAGTCACTAATGACATTTACTTACTGGGAAAACATATTTCAAAATCGCAACTTACAAAATAATTGCGTAGCAGACAGAAGGATATATTTATAATTTAGGACACTTTAAAGGCATATTGATATAATTTATAATTTAAGCAAGTCGCTAAATATAGTTCAGATTAGCCAGACGCAGTGGTTTCGTCAACTACTTAAATTTAGGCAAGTTCCCTTTTTATACCCTGTACCGTAGATACAAAGGTATATTCATTTTGTGCAAATGTATGTAACAGGCAGAGGGAAGCATTTCCGACCATATAAAGTATATATATTCTTGATCAGCATAAGCAGCCGTGTCAATCTAGCCATGTCTGTCTGTCCGTCTGCCCGTCTGTATGAACGCCTAGATCTCAGCAACT
>JAEIHY010020223.1:29374-101577 GCA_018904565.1 Drosophila tsacasi | reverse complement strand
GGTTATCACGTGTGCTTCACACGCACAAGGTCCCCGGTTCGAACCCGGGCGGGAACATATCGAACATTTTTTTTATTTTTTGTTTTTTTTTTCGCATGCAATTTGTGTTTAATGCCAATTGACCCAACCTCCTAGATTCCGCTGTTGCTGTTGAAGTGTATTCAATTAATTTTCTCTCAACCACATTTACTTCTTATTTCGATTTAATGAGGCTGGTTTTATGAGCGTTTCAGGTGTGTTGTATTTATAAACACGCCGACCCTCAGCACGCACCGAACTTCAACTGCTTTTACGACTCACAGCGTCCCGGCGTCGCTTCCAGTTCTCTGGCGTTTTTATGACTTTCCTTGGCGGCTGCAGCCCTTGGCGACGGCCGCCACCCAAGGCGAAAGGTTGCCTGGAAATAGGACAGCGTCCTATTAAAGAAAGTGCTGTTATTGCTTAAATATGTTGCATGCAGCGCGTCTTGGGCGCTGCGTTGACAGCCGGTGCATCATTCTGAATGCTTTGAACTTGACAGAGAATCTCGGGAAAAGAAAATAAATCTGTTGAGTTTACTTTCCCTTTCAGGTTCAAAATAACAAATCAGCTGGGATAAAATTCTTTTGGTATCCTTTTTGGTCTGTAATTGTTTAGACTTAGGTCGGAAGGGAGATGTGGGTTTCCGTAGTGTAGTGGTTATCACGTGTGCTTCACACGCACAAGGTCCCCGGTTCGAACCCGGGCGGAAACAGATAATAGTTTTATTTTTATATTTTTAACTATTTTCAAATTTAATACCTCGAAATAGTTAACATCTTTCAATCAAAATCTACACCATATGAAATATATTCAGTGAACCTTATAAATGTAAAAAACCTTTCATTGTTTTTTTTATTTTGCATAAAAAGCTCTCTCTCCGAATTTAGAGCTTTTTCGAATACACATAAAAGGCTCAAATGCCTTCATATGGCATTTATGACCTAGATAGTCCATCAGGGGATGTAGCTCAGATGGTAGAGCGCTCGCTTAGCATGTGAGAGGTACGGGGATCGATACCCCGCATCTCCAAGTTTTTCTTTTCCTTTTTTTTATATTATTCATATCATAATAAAGAATTCTTTTTTTTAGCTTTGGGATTTATTTGCAAATATACATAACGTACCCAGAGTCTGACCGTCTGATGGACATGATCTCCCATCGCCGGCGACATTTGTGTCAAATTATTTATTAAATAGAATGCCGGTTACAACTCCATTTCACACGCTTTTCCAAGCGACTGGCCCAACCGGCTCGTTATGCAATCGCGCTGTGACTTTGACTCCTTGGTCCGTCTCCACTTCCATTTCCCAGCGGCAGTGCGGCATGGTCACAGCCCGGCAGACATAGCAGCTAATCCAATTAAGCCTATTCATCATATTCACGCAATGCAGGCCATGAACTAGAAATGCAACTAAACTGGACTTGGACAGAGGGTAGTGGCTGGCCATCAAGGGGTCCGGGACTCGAGTTTGCGGATCGGGGATCGGCGAACGGGTATGGCGGAGATTCTGACATTTCCGTCATGTCCGGATGATTGAAATCTGTTTAATTTAATTTAACTTAGGAATGCGTTCAACTAGGCTGTAGTTTAAGAATTAACATCTCTTAATATTTCGATATTTGCTGCTTCACTATGACGCCTTTTTGGGGTTGGTTGGTTAAATTTTTATTTTGTAAGTTTTTAATATCCAGTTCATTACTAAGCTAATAAATGTTTTCTTATTTAAAAGTCTTGGCTTATTGAAATTTGCTTGGACTTTATCTTTATCTGAATTTATTTTCTTAGTTCTTTAGAAAAGACCCTTAAAAGTATTATTATGAGTTGATTCTTTTTCGGTCTCTTCTAGTTATTAAATTTCGTATTTCTTTTGTCCAAAATGGATTCTTATTTAATTTGTACTTACTAAGCAACAGGGATAATTTATGATATATAGTTGCTTCTGGATATAATTGGAAAATGAAGGATTACCATGAATGGCAATAATGATATATATTTCTCACACAAGGGGATTCCAAATGCAGTTTGGCGGATAGATGTCACGGCGATAAATTAATTTCATCGAATTTCCGTAGGCGTTCATTAATAAATCTATCTAATCTGCCACTCGATTTCGCTTTATTTTGCTATTGGCCATGGCATTGGCATTGAGCAAGTGCAGCTGGTTGGCCTGGGTGGCTGTTTGTGGGTATGCCCACACTGGATCGGTGTGAATCAGCCAAAAAGCCATGGGGTGTATTCTCAATACGTCACGTAGACCTCAAAATCGATAATGCTGCCAAAAATGTTAATGCTGATTGAAAATTAGCAAATATTTTAAAATAATGAGAGCGAATAAAAATGAATTCAAAGAAAATAAGCAAATGGTGCAATAATATAAAATAGTTTCATCAACATTATAATAAAAATGTAAGGTCCAAAACTATATATACCTATATAGTATATATACATATATGTATGTCTTGTTTGTGATTTAAATTGTTCTCTTAAAATGTGTTCTGAGTCAACAAATATCTTATCAATGTTATCAACAATTAAATTCTAAAGAAATTTCTCTAATACTTTGCATTTTCTTTAATACATTTATCTCAAGAAGATGCAAGTAATTAAGTGACGCTCTTTAGGGAAAGCAAAAACCTCAAAACAAAGTGCAATCTTAGCTTTTGGGGGCATACTCTAGATATAAATTATGGCGGTAATTAGCTGGTGACAGAAAAAAACCCGTTGGTAAACAAAAACAACGCTTTCCGTAACATTGTGGACTGCCAAAGCCCCATTGCTATAAAAAAAATACATACATATTCATGTGGTTCGTAAGCGCCGTCAGTTCGCGGGCTTCTCCCGAATTGAACTCTTTTAATCAGCCGAGCAATTACCGCTCTCAGACAGCCGGCTGCGATCTGGTGGCCATATGATGATCGTGATCACCGCCAGAGCAGCTGATAAGGCCCGGAAATGCGCGTGGGGAGCGTGCGCCGGCGACGTCACCCGCTCTTTTATGCTTACGCCAGCTTTTGCTCCATGCTGCCAGCATGTTGCCAAGAGAACTCGTATTCCCGGGCTCTGTTCTCCGGTTGTCCGACTTTCCGATTGTCCGAGCTTCGGCCGCGGGTGGGTCTGGTCTGGGTCTCTTTATTATTTCTGATCGTTTCGGCTCTTTTTTTTCGGCTGCTGTGGGGGCTGGGCGGCCTCGTGTTTCGCCTATTCATGCGAAAAATTCAGCAGCGTCTGAATGAACGCAAATGTGGGAACATGAGCGACGGCGAGCAGCAATTTCGCGATTTCAAGGCCTACGTGACTTGTCTCACACAGGGAAATCGGAACGATTTGAACTGGGGAGCACGCCAGTGCGCTTCTGGGATTCGGATCGGGATCGGGACCGGAGCGGATCGGGTCTGGGTCTGGTTCTATGGGGTGCAGTATCACCTAGCTTAACTTAACTCTATTATCCATTTATACTGCAGGTTTTACAGTGGTACCTATCTTTTGTTGAATACAAAATTTGACTGAATCTAAGCTCCTTGCGAATGGAAAGATTTCTTTGAATTTCACCAGAAGCAATAAAATGAAGTAGTCAAATTTGTACATTTTATTTTTCTTAAGAATTTATAATTATTATTTCTGGTTGAAGCCAGTATCTATCTATGGAAAATATAAAACGAAATAAAATCTGGTTTATTAAATAAGTTACTCAGCTCGGGTTAATATATCAAAATAGTAAAAATAAATTTCAGGTAACTGCAATTATTTCTTATTGACTTGAAAAAGTTATTATTCGGTAGCACAAAAAGTATTAAGTCAGAAATGCTTTAAACTTATTTTCTACATCTTATATCATTCAAAGCGACGCTAAAATTTAAGGGAACAAACTGACACTGAACACTTTGATTTACGGACATATAATAGAAGTGATTGCTGTACTGCGATCTGCGATCTCTCGCGACTTAGCTGCGGCGACCACATGATCTCTACGCTGGCGGCACGTGCTGTCACCTACTGCCCATATGGGAAAGGTCTTTGACTGTAGTCAGCTGGTATCAGCATATTACGCCAGCGGAGAGCCGCGAGCGGAAAGCGCCGAGCAAGGTGCGACTAGCTCTCCGGAGTAATCAGCGCTATCTGCTCACCTGTTTCCAGCGCAATCGATGTGTGCCATAATGGTGACAGTGGGATTTAATCAGAATACGAAATGTTCCCATCAACTTTCCAGGCAAAAAGTGATACAAAGGAGTATGTTTTTTGAATATTTAAATTTATTTACAGTAGTTAGCGCCTAGTTCGCTCGTGTTCTGCTCTCAGTCTTAATGATAAATACGAAAAGTAGTTTATGCTAAGTGTAGATTTAAAGGTAGAACTCTTATGCTTAAAGATCAGGAACTTTAGCTTTGTTGTGTGGACCGGTGGTCTCCAGTATGTAGATAGCTTCCTCGACGATTGGTCAATGAATCTCTTTACAGGCTGACTCTTGTGTGGAGGAAAGCCCAGGCGATCATCTGAAGGCACAGGCTGTAAAGGTCACAAAACATTATAGAGGAGGTTTCGGGGTGCGGACTTAAAGAGAGGATATAACAGAAAACCATGCCAAAAAATTAAATGAGTGTGTTGTGATCTAAATTTATGAAATTTCAATGGGGCAACGTGCAAATAACAATTCAATTCCATGCAATATATACCAGTATATCGGACATAATGCCTCGACCGGGCATACTCATCTTACCACTGTGACTAAAACACTTTCTGAATTTGATATTAATGTACTTTTAATTTTATTCTTTTTAGTTTAGTTGCTTTTGCGTTTTTCTCATGCTCTTTTCATGGCTCATTTACTCACTTATCTGGAAAATGTTTGTATAATGCAATTATAACAGAGTTGTGTTAGTCTAAGGCCTAGAGTCGACTTAATCGTAGTTTATAAATAAATATTTTCAAATAAATAAATAACTCAATAGTACAGGCTACAATCTATAATTTCACGCTTATCTCTCGTCGATTAAATAAATTAATATTACATATTAGTTGCATAAGTAATTGTAAGTAAAAATACAATGTTTTGATTTCTGAACTCTGGATTCCCTTTCTCTGGTATCTAATTCATAATAGTTGCTTTCTCTTCGATGTGTCGTTGGCTTCGTAGTTTCGATTGCGGACGCTTACGGTTTTCCCTTGGGGAAATTCTTATTCAAAATTGATTTACAGAGCTTAGGCTACGCACTGAGAAGCAGCGAGGTTCGATAATACAAAGATAAAGAACTGTATCTTACGACTAAACCGTATATTTGCAATTTGTCAGAAGATTGTTTGCAACACCTTGGCTGTGAAAATTCACGTAGCTTAGTATTCCGCAAACAATTGTCTGAAAAACCGGGTAACATATTCGAATTTTCTTTGCTTCGTCCGTTAACAACATTGGGAATAGCTCTTTGCAAGTTTTCAGTTTCTATCTGGTAGAGTTCGGAGTTTGGAGTGGTCGTATTTCTGAGTATTTTCATCAACGTGAAAGTTCCGCCGCAGAGACTCAAGTATTTCAATAGACTCTTTGCGTAAGGTTATGGCTTTTTCGAATTTTACATCTACATATATGCGATTGGGATGGGCGTGCAGTTTATCATACATTTCGATTACATATTTATACTCCAATGGGTTGAGAGGTTCTTATAAAATACTCGAGACTCCGTCGTAATACATTTGATATTCATCGTCTTTAGGGGGCTCTGGGGCTGGCATTGACCTGGATCATCGCCGGGGAGACAACAGTCCGCTGCATCAAAAACATGTTATTGAACCAGGGAAGTTGGTACGGTTGGGTGATGTATAGGGTATGTACACACTGGCTGGGTGATGTATGTGTATGGGGTGGATGTAATTCTGGATGTGCTAGCAATGTATGTATGTACATAGTAGGTGGCTGATCGTGAAAACTTGCAATTACAATATCTTTTCCATACTCAGGCCAGTCACTATACAGCGTGTCCAGGTTCTCCCTTCTCGTTTCTCTCAAATGTTCAGATTCTCCACATTTTGAACGTTTTGATTTTTGTTTTTACTAAACCAAAACTTAAGGTTACCCAAATAAATATTAAAATTTGGAAAAATACTTCGAAAAGCACACAATAACCAAATAATAAGAAATCAAAAAATACAAAATGTGAGAAATAAATAAAAAATATTAATAAATTTGGAAGATATCCTCTGAAATCTATTAAGATTTAAAATTTTAGGTTAAAGTTAATGCCAGAAGGATAGTTTGTTTTAAATTTAGAAAAATATTCAATTGCCAATCCAAAAATTATATAAAAAAGTTATTGCCAATACAAGTTATTTGAGCAAATGCTCAAAAATAATTTAGAAAATCTCTACTTAGTTCGTTTTGTGAGAAAAGATGGAGTTAGCTCTGGAAAATTTCGAATGAATTTGCTTAGGGGATAACTTACAAATCGTAGTAGAGCGAATCGTCGCCGACCGCACCGCTGCGTCCCTGCGCCTCGGAGGTGGCGTCCTCGTAGCTGGCATCCTCCATGGAGCCGCCGTCGGCCTCTGCGTCCTCCGGCTCCTCTGGCTCCTGCTCGTCATCCTGCTCCAGGTCCTCGCCGCTGGCCAAGCGCACGTTGCGCTCCACACGGTCGCTGGTCTCGCTGAGGGCCAAGGCCGGCAGGGGCGAGCTGCTCTCCCAGTGGCTCTCGGGCGGCATGGCCAGGCTGGTGGCCATGGTGGTGGTGGTGCTGGTGGAGATGATGTCTTGTTTCCGCGGCTTGCGCTTGCCACCGGCAACAGCTTTGGCCTGGTGTGGTCGCTGTTGCTGCTGTTGCTTCTTGCCGCCATTCTGCCGCTGCTTTCCGGCTTTGTTGCCTTTCCGCTTGCCACCCGGCTGGATGTTGCCCTTGCCCCGCTGATGCTGCAAGCCCTTGCTCTCAGCTGGGCCAGTACCTGCACTGTAACCTGCCCCTGCGCCTGGCTGCTTCTTGCCACCGTTCTTCTTGCCACAGTTGGGCGGCGGTCCTCCCTCGGCGGCCGCCTTCTCGCGCAGCTCCTTGCACCGCTGTGCCTTGGGACCCAGCTTCCGCAGATTACCTGCTCCAGCTCCTGGCCGCTTCTGGCACTGATGCAGGTCCTCCTGCTCGTGGGGCCGGCACTTGCGTCGTTTCTTCTTGTCCTTGCTACTGCTAGGGGTACTGCTAAGGGTGCTACTAATGGTACTGCTACTGCTAAGGCTACTGCTAATATGGCCACTTTCGCTTTGACTACTGTTACTAATACTAATCAGGCTGCTGCTGCTGCTACCACTACTACTACCACTTCCGCTCCCACTCCCACTCCCACTTCCGCTTCCGCTGCACTGCGGCGGCGCCTTGAAGTGGGCCACATCGATCAGCTGGATCAGCGGCTTGCCCGTATCACAGAGTTGGCGTACGCCGTGCTTGACGCGATTGGCCCCGAAGTTCTTGGCGATCAGCTGCTCCACCCGATCCTGTGGCACCGTCTCCGTGATGGCGTTCGTATAGGTGCTCAGCTTGCGCAGCGACCGGCTGGCGGAGATCTGGGTGCGCCGCAGCTCGCCCTTGCCATTGAGGGCCAGGTAGAAGACGCGCCGTGCGTTCGAGTTGTAGGTGGAGGAGTAAGTGTTGTAGTTCTGCAGACCCATGTTCTCGTTGAAGACGCAGTCGTCGGTGAAGTCTTTCTGCAACAACCAAGGACTGTGATTAAATTATTTGGCAATACAAAGATGGGAAGAAGAACGTACTAAATACTTCCCAAAATTAGAAAATAAGGAATGCGTTTCTAATTTTGGCTAAATTGAAGCAATCTTAAAAACTGACAATTAACCTTTGCAACAGTATCTACCAGTAGCCTTGTTAAGGAATCCTTTTAAGCAACCAATCACTGTTTAGGCTTCTTAAAAGGGTTACTGCTTGGGTTGTCCCCTAATTCTTCAACGAACTTCAACAGAATCCGAATAATGATCAGCATTCCCCACCGAAATAAACCTTCTTTGAATTTGCTCTCCAGGGGCGGCGTCTGTATCTTTTATCTATCAGCAAAGCAATCTGATGGATAAATGCGCTCATTATCACAGGATGTGCTCCTATCGGCGTTGACCATCGATAGCCGTCGATGGCCATAAACATTTCTACTTTATGAACACCTCATGACAGGCGAACAAAAGGACCCAAGGAGCGAGTTGAAATAATTACCGGGGCTAGGTAAGAAAATGTAAATCGACTGCGGGGTAAGGATTACAAGCAAGCCCCTCTTCTTTTTGGCCTTTTGGATGCGCCGACTGCCCCAGACATCTGCAGATCAAATTCAATTAACAACATTGAATTAATTCGCTTGTCAGGCAATTAAAATTGCTTCGCAAATAAAACGACAGCGAGGCACCCATTGTCGGTGAAATGTCGCCGCTTAAATTTAGAAATTAATCAGGCAAAAGGCGGCCCGAAATGAGCCATCAAATGGGTGAGGGCCGGGCCAGGGCCAGGCCAGGAGCCTGATGACGCTGCTCCCGATCCCGATCCCGAGGTCGAGACAAGTTTTTTGACACACGAGTATGTGGCAACAATGTGTGCTCCGCCCCTCCACTAGACTCCCTTTTATGATACGCATTTCCAGGCATTTTGGTTTATTTTTAGTCTTTAATGGCTTGCAAGTGAAAATTGGCAGACACCAAAGGGAAATGAAGTTGTACCTTGATAAGGAAGACCCGGCGAGCGGGGACTGAAGATAGCCGAGCCATTAGCAACTCTCTCTCTTTCTCTCTCTCTCTCTCCCCATTGAAGCTTATCGAGTGGCGCCGCCAGGTGAGAGGCTAGGACCAGGAGAAAGGGTCGTGAGATTACGGGGAACACCTACGAACGGTACCGAACCACTTAGGGGAACTCTGCCCGAGCACCGCGTGACGCGCTCCGCCACTTATCGCCCCGAACAGGACAATAACGATGATAATGATGCAACATATTCATTGGAACGCTTCGCATTAATTGACCAAGCCCAGCTCGGTTTCCTCCGCGGGCGGTCCGTCTCGCCGGGAGAGAACAAATTATGCAAATTAATAAGCAAAACCGTAATGTGAACATTTATGGCTACGACATTTTAATTGGACGAGACGCTGACTCACGAGGGGTTCGGATTAGGGTTGGGGTCCGTTTTCGGGTTGGAATTTATGAATTGGCAAACGCTTCGGGCTTTCTGTTTTCTCTGGTCAATTAGCAAGGCCGAAAATCACCTGCCTCTGTGTGGTCACAAGATCGGACGAAAATACTTGAAATATTATGGTGAAATGTCATTAAATCCGTCACCAGGCAAAAGGCGCCTATGAATAGAAAATGACGGGAACTATTAAAACTGTGGGTGAACCAGAGGGCCGTACTCTTTTCCTAGATCTCATGCACTTAGTATATCACATGGTAATAACAATTTTGGCTGTTGAATGGGTCTTATAGAAATGTTCCATATTTTAAAAGAATTTATCAGTAATTTACTAATACCTACATTATTATTTATTTATTTATTTTATTTTTTTTTTTTATTAAATGTAAATATTTTTTTAAATGACAGAATAAAAGAAAGCCTTTAGACTACGTTGGTCCGGCACAAAAGATCTAACTTCTGGTCGCAGTGCAAGAAGGCCCTTGTTATAATAGATTACGTTTGTGATTTTAAACTTAAGGAAATTTTCCATTCATATTAAGAACAAATATTTTAAAAAGCTATTCTTTTTCTCTTCTTTCTGTCTCTAAAAAAGATTTTTCTATATATCCGAGAGATATGTATTGTGAGTGTCCAAGATACATATATCGGATGCCTCGGTCGCCAAAATAAACTAGACGGTCCAATATAACCGCCCACTTGACCAAGTTAAAGATATGTTGGCTATGTTATAGGCTTTCTCAGACGGCAGGCGGCATGCGGCGCCTTCAAAGGGCCGCCTACAAAGTTGCCGCTGGTGAAGCGCATCAATCAGCAAGTATCTGTATCTGCAAGATACCAAGCGCGAGCTCGGATGCGGACACGCCTCGGCTGACAGAATTGGCACAACGCTGCTATTTCGGATGCGAAAAGGTCAAAGTGCTAGCGACGGCGGAAAAAAAAGAAATAAATTAAATCAAAAACTAATGTCCGCCGGACCATTGAAGCGCATCCGAAGCGGTTGCATGGCGCCAGCCCAAAAAAGGCAACCGCATCGCATCGCAGACGAGATCGAGGATCGCTCACAAACGCAGCGGGGTGAAGTGTCGCCTTGGTGGAGGGGGATATACACTCACACTCGAGGACATGCCACCGCCATCAGTTGCCACTCGACGACCTGACCGACCGAGCATAAGGACACATTCCGAGGCAAAAGGGACGAGCGAAGGACTCGCAGTGTTGCTGCTGATCGTGTTGCTTTGTTTTTGTTCACATTTAATTTTTTATTTATTGCCCGACCTCTTTGGGCGCTCTTTCCTTTATTTGAGTGTCCTCCCTTTTGGTACTATTTTCGGTTTACCTCAATCTTTTAACAGGCCTTTGTTTGTTTTTGTTTTCTGTGCCAAGGGGTGCCAACAATGGACTAGAAACGATAGAGGTGCCGATACCTACATACCATATATCTGGAGCATACCCCAAATAAAGTTATCTGAGAGCAGAAAATTGAAACTAGAAATCGATTTCGCGGTTCAGGGAGTTTGGATAATATGGTTCTTTTGTTTTTGAGTTATTTTCTACAAAGTTAACACATTAAAAGTATTTTATTTAATCGGAACAATAGGAAACAAAAGAACCAATCAATTATAAATCAATCTATTATTTCAAAGAGTGAAGATCAGTTTATAAGTTGTCCTTAGTTGCAATTTTGGAATCACTGCGAATACTCGTATAAAAATCTGGATTTAATAAATAAAATAATATATCAAATAATATCAACTCTAATAAAAATGTCCCTCCTAATATTTACACCTACAACGTATTATCCTGCAGTCTAATTACTTTTTTACTAATTCCAGCTCCCTCAGTTTTACCGAAATATTAAATAAATCTTACGTAAATACATTTTCTTTATTTTTATCCAATATTTTAAGCTTGCTTACCGAGCCATAGGCAGCGCCGCACGCGTCCATGCACAGATACAGGCAGGTGGCCACACTCTGCAGCTTGATGCGTCCCACATCCACGGTGGAACGCTGGAGAATCGCTGCAAATGGAACGGAGAGAAAGCATATTAATTAATTATCAATCACACGTTGCAGAAGTGGAGACCTGATTGCGGGCTGACCCACTATCTGGGCCCAGGTGCCAGGATGTCAGTGCTGCCCAAAAGGCCTGTCCCTGTCCAAAGAGTTGTTAATTACACATCCGACACCTGGGTAGATGTCAGTCCCCAAGAGTGAGTTAACCGCTTGCAGGCATGGGTTAAGCAATAAATGTTAAATAAAATACATAGTGGGGAGCCCGGTAAATCATAGATTCCCATTGCTGGGCAAATTTGTCAACTGCGCCCCACAGAAGATGCCTTGAGTGAGATCATGGCGGATATTATTTATGGCTCGATTCGCGCCAGGTTAATTGAAATTGCGCCGCCTTGCACTTGAGAAACGAGCGAAGCCACACCAAATTCAAGTTCAGGTTCGTTTAAGGTCAAACCACTTGTGGGGTCCATGGAAGGGGCCAAGAAAGGGGCAGATGGAAGCGGGGGCCGGCCCCTTTGTCAGTTGGCAGTCGTTGGCTGGCCAAAGTGTGTCAGCACTTGGTCGCGGTCCGTTCAATGAACTCGCTGCACTTAGTGCACACAATAAACATCAATTTATAAATACGCAGCTTGTTACGGGAGCAATTGGAAATTGAAATCTTGGCCAGCTGCTGTGGCAAGGAAATGGCTGTTCCTAATAAAAATTATTATTAGAGATTATGCGGTATACTCCGAGTGGTCCCTGAGTGGCCACTTGAGTGATGGAAAAATGCAACTGCTCCTGGGCGATATGAGATAGGAGGCTTGGAGCCGCGAATAAGACATAAAATCCTTAACAAGACATTATTTATGTGGCAGCTGAAATGAAATCCTTGACAAAAAAAAAAAAGGATATAGACGCACATGCCGGTATTTGTTAATAAAACCGATAAATACTCGGCACTAAACTGGGAAACTACTGATGAATATCCAAGGGAATTATCACATATAGCTGAAACTGTGCCGGCAGATAAACAGTGGCGGGAATATCATAAAATATTGCTGTCAATAGGTGGGCAATTTATGGCCCACATGCTTATCCCATATATGCAACTTTTATTGCAACTTCGGTTGCAACTTTGGCTAAACAAAACAGGGGCGGGTGTGTGCATGGGAAAGGCATGCGTTTTTTATTTACAGGGCATCATTCTCCGCCATACCCCTTGCCCCAATAAAATACGGAAATTGTAAAGTTTCGGCGAAAGGAAAGAAACATAAATAGTGTAAATGCAGTAGCAAGAACAAGAGGCTGTGCTCCCATTTTCCCTTCCCGATGCAGTTCCCTCTTCCGTTTCCACTCCCAATTCCCTGTTAGATTTACAATTTCCCCTACCCCAGAAATTTCCCAGAGCCATGAGTAATTGTTCCATTTTTTCTCGAGTGTTTGGCAATTGCCTTTTAGTGGATTTCTTTGGATTTTCCGCTGCTCCAACTCTTCTGTAAATACTAAAAAAAAGAAGGAATAAACTAAACAAATGACATGCTAAGCGCGTCAGTTCATTTGTTAAAATCGAGGAGCTCAGTTGGGACTTGGGGCCCAGCGACAGCCTTTCACTTCGCCGTATGCCATGTGGTGTTGCATTTCACTTGCGTCGTGTTGAGCTAGTCGTTGTGTGACTTTTCCTCTCCGAGGCTCATTTAAAAAACGATTTGTTTTGCTCGAGTTAACAAAAGTAATTTTTCTTCTTTTTTATCTTCTTGGGTGCATGCGCCTTTCGGACAGCGACAACTTTTAGCGTATTAAATTGTTAAAAAGAATAATTTATATTTATTCTTGTGGGAAAGTTTTCTCCGGCACTAGCTCTGTCTCTTTCCCACGCCGTACGTGCTGTTAATTTTAGCTCGAAGAACGAAATACTGAAGGAGAGCGAGCCGAAAGAGTGTGCTCTCTCAGCTTGTGGTAGAACTTTTGCAGGCACGAATGCGTGGGGCGCCGTGGCTTAGTTGGTTAAAGCGCCTGTCTAGTAAACAGCAGTCTAGTAAACAGGAGATCGTGAGTTCGAATCTCGCCGGGGCCTATGTTCAATG
This sequence comes from Drosophila tsacasi, assembly GCA_018904565.1. Taxonomy (NCBI): domain Eukaryota; kingdom Metazoa; phylum Arthropoda; class Insecta; order Diptera; family Drosophilidae; genus Drosophila; species Drosophila tsacasi. The sequence goes on along the minus strand of JAEIHY010020223.1, from coordinate 88,330 downwards.
ATGAGCATTTATATTTTTTTTTTCTTTCTTTTTTCTTTTTTTATTTGTTTATATTAAAATACCTAAATACAATTTAAAACATAGGTATTAAAGAATGTGCTGTGAGCTAGAATAAAAGAGTGTATCATATCAATAAAAATTTGTATGTAATATGCTTTATATTACAAAATTCCCACTCAAATTAACCAATCAGGAAGTGAATTTTCACCCAATCTTTCCATCCAATTTATCTTTTCTCTAGCAATAGTCATAGAAATCTGTTCGATTTGCTCAGCTCATTATTATGTGTGTTATCGCAGACGCTACAATAACAATACGGAATTGCTTGAGGTGTGAAATAAGTGCATATTGATAATCAAACGATCTTTTATTGATCTATCATCGGGCTGTGCCTGTGGGGAAGTAGGTTCAATCAGGCGTTGAGTGCAGTTCATTGAACCAGGGAATGGGGAATCCAAAGTTCGAACTCCAAAATTAAAATGTATCCGAATTCCTGGCACGCTTCTGAGCTGCTTTAAATTACCCACATATTAAGCACGTAGTGAGTGGATCAGGAGGGGCCTCCGAAGACACCAATAATAAAATCGCCTCCAATGCAATGGCTGTCACGCTCTGACAATAATTAAAATGTCAGAAAATATGCCTGTCAAATTGCAGGCATTTTCGGAAGGTGCTCGATTGAGTTATGTTGGGCTGGGTTCTGGGCTTCCTTGTCATCGATGGATGGATCGATGGGACCGTAACTTGGACAGGGATCTCTCCGGCAACCGTTAAGGCGGAGGGCGCTCAATTTATGCAAATGAGACCTTCATTTTCTCCGACGACGGCATTGGTAATGTCGAAATTTATGTGCAGGCCCTCAATAAAAGCTGGAGTTGACAAAAAAAAAAATGAAATAGTCACCGGGTATTTAAATAAATCCATGCATATATGTATGGAATTGCCTTTTATTATATTTTTAATTATGCTGACAAAAAAGTGTGACGTTTTGGCGTGACACTTTATGAAAATTTACGATCACTTTTGTGGTTATTTAACATAATATGGTATGCTAGCCGTCAATGGTCGTAAAAAAATATCTCTGGGAATATCTCTAAGCGAGGCATTATCCGCTTTGTCTGGACCTCGGGCCCTCGAGCATTCACTACCGTGGCACGCCGTCTTTTGTGGACTTTGTATGGCATATAGCTCGCCTAATTTATGATCGTGGGCAGCGTATTTTGACAATTTGATTTGAATCGGAGGCGAGCATATCAATCAAAGGGGACTTCAGCATATGTATGCATATTCCCCGATCCAGATGACAATGAAGAGTTAACAGTCGCTGTCTATTAAGGCCCAATTAGTGGCGCTTTATTGAGTTGTCGTTTGGTCGGGTAATAAATCTTTAACAAGAAGCTGCGCCGCCTGCACTCGAGTAGATAAACGGCGATAAATCAAACCGTGGGCGGTATGATAAGTCGATCTGCTTAGCATTTGCAGGTGATTGCTTTTTTATTCCGGGGGGAAAACGCCATCAGAGCTACTTATGCGATGGGAAAGCAACGGCGACAGTTCCCACCCCCAAAACTGCGGCTGGAGAAATTACGATCCGTATCTATTCCGGGATTGCGGCATCTCAAATTAGCACCCATCCACAAACAATCGCTGGAGTGCCAAATTGAATTCACAGTTGGCTAAACTTAACACTCGCACCCTCTAGCCGTCTTTTGTCATCGAAATGCATTTTTGTGGATGGAAAGGGGAGGGAAAGGATATCCTGCAACCGAAAACCTTATTGGCCAATTTCCGATAAAAGCAAATACGCAAAAGAATAAATTACAATCGCGTTGACAGCGCCGATTTCCACTCCCAGACTCCAGGGGTTGTTTACCCGAAAAAAAACGCCCACAAAAATCCATTTTATTTTAGTGGGAAATGTTGCAATATCTGCGGAATGGCAAATCATAATGGAAAACGATGCCATATCGCCCGTATGAGATCTATTCCTGCTGATGATGGGCCCTGACACGACCAATTTAGATTGGAATTTCTCATGTGGACATTCCACACGTAGTGGGATTCTGACTTTCTCCCTGGGATGCATTAGATTTATCAACGCTACCGTTTTCAGGCAATCAGGAGGCTTCGGCTTCCATCTGGGTCCAATTCATTAATGAAAAATGAATGCGGCTATTGAGAATGCCTTCATTTGATTAAATCAGACTAATAATGTGTAAAGTATGGGCAGTTCCATCGAGTGGCTTGGCCCACCAGAGGAGAGCCCGAATAAAAGCCGATTAGGTAAAAGTTTTCCAGTGAAAGTTCAACGCATTTGAATAACACCCAATGTGTGCGTTCTTACAAATTAATACAAGCCGCGAAGGGAAAAACAAACGAAGAAATTATGTTAAAAAAATATGTAAGCGGAAAAAAGTTGTAAAATGTAAGAAAAACAAACACATGTTAAATATGCCCAAAAATTATGTTCGAAAAATGTCTTAAGAAAGATGTTAAAAAACTGTAAATTGTTTTGCATGAATAAGACGAACCGAACCACGCCCCCTTACCGCCTTGGAGTGCGTGACCAGTGACAGGCCAATTTCAGAGGCGCCCGCAGAGATCCCCAGTCTCCATTATGCCCAGTTCCCAGTCGCCATCTCCCCAGGTTTGTTTTTCCGCATTTTCTCGCTGGATGTTTTTGTGGCCGCGGCTTTTTCTTGTCCACTAAACAACCAGTTGGAGTGGAAATGAAATATGTAGATGAGTCTTTAATTAATTTGAGACACGACAAGACAAGTGGCGTCGTCTGTGGCTGCGTCTGCGACAGCGTTGTCTGCCTCCTGCCGCTCCAGCATTTCTCTCCCCACAGAGATCCCCACCTGATCCTCGCTTTTTAGGCCAAGAATCTAGTCTGTCGCAGTCGGAGGAGGTACCTGCTCTGCGGCAGGTGTTGAGTCATTTGGTTGACTGGCCATTAGAGTCTCCTTTGATCACCGATCATTGATCGAGTGGCACGGGGCAGCTGAGGCTGTAAAATTGTAAGACCTAAAGAGTTGGAGCACTCGAACTGGAAAGATATGTGCATATGTATTGCAGATTTGGTGTAGATTAATGGTTAGATTAAGGAATTTGTCCTTCATTTTTTTTTCTAATTTTCTTATATTATATTAATTAGTAGTTCCTTCATGCAACCATCTTAGGATCACTCCAAAGAGCCATGAAATCCAGGGAAAACCTTTCTTACCCCTTCCCGTTCATGGTCACACTACTTGAGCACCGCTCCCCTATCTCTTATCCCCAATCCATGTAGATCACTTATATGCACTGCCTTAGATCTCTGACCTCTGTGCCAAATATTTGCATTTGGCATTAAGTCGATCATAAATTTTAGAACCGAGCAGTCTACTAAAGCCGGCTCCGCTCCACTGCGATTCTGTGTCACCCGGCGGAGGCTGTCAACATTGTCGCCGTGGCCGAGAGATAAGAAGTGCAGTACGCTGCACTATCAGACCGGGTCCAGACCCACAGCCTCGTGGGCGTGTCTGCCGCCCTCATCCGTGGGCAAAGACAAGCAAGCCTCATTGTACACTCTCTCACTCCCATATTTGCCTATCGCGGGAGGCGTGGATTTAGCAATTTTACGACCCTTTTGCGTACAGCATCAATTATTCGAATTCCCCGAATGATCCTAACCCATTTCGGCTATCTGACAGTGCCACCACAACGGACAATCTCGAATCAATTAGCAAAGACGTTAGTTTGTATTTTACGCTTTTTGCTGATTTATGCAATGCTACAAATGGAAACTCTTAATTATAATTATTTGACAGACTGACAGGGCATGGAAATCAAACTTAAACTGTTATAAGTCGCATATATATTATTTAGCTGGCGTTGCCTGTCACAGCCACGGTTGTCAAATTGTTAACCGTTGGACTCCGGCCTGCCAAGACGGCGGCACAGTCGCCCAGTTGCCCAGTTGCCCGGCCTGTCACCGATGCGCCAGCGTCTGGTTAGACGGCATTTTTGTACAGAGTCGGAGACGGAGTCGGAGTCGGAGTCGGAGCCGGAGCAACAAAAACAGAAGTCCATAAAACATTTTTAGCATGTGCAGACTGGCGGCTTTTAAAATATTCAATTTGGCCGAGGCGACAGATGCGGGCTGATGATCCGGTCGTGTCAATGGTTTGAGGTTTTCGCATTTTATGGCCCCAGAAATGATGGTCCATCCAGCAAAGAATGAACAACTTTTTCCAGCAGACTATTCTATGTTTTTGCACTGACAAAAAGTTGTTCTGTTTGTAGCTGTGTGTATCCAAAAGAGGTTTTGGGGAAAACACAAGGGAAAGCCTAAGAGCTAGAGGAATAAATAATCGAATTATGGTCTCCTTGTCTTCTCCAGATATTTTCAGAAATTTCAGTTAGGTCTTCCCTTCTTTCTTACTTACTTTTGGAAGAATTCCTCTTAACTACGAATTCAGCGACAATGAAATCAGCTAGAAATATTATTATCTAATTTGAATCTGAATTTATGTATAATAAAACAATTAACTAAGACATCGGTAAGCAAGAAATTATAATGCTAAAATGATAAAGAAAAAGAATACGGATACCAAACCAAAAAATGTATCGTGAGCCAAAAAATATAATTTTTCTGGGTTTATTTCTGTGTGATAATAGCTCCCCAGGCAAACGAAGTTCCCAACCCAGCCGTGACCAGATAAATTAAGCCGCAGTCAAAGTTCAAAGAGTTTTCCCCCCTCGACGACATTTGACATGGCAAACGATTCGTTGGTTCCCGCCTCGCTGACACACATATTATGCAGTTCCCGAAAACTATTTGTATGTAGTCAGACAAAACGGAAGCCACCAAAACTGGAGCGTAACCAATGCGGCAGGCATCCAGAGGGTCCCACAGCCAAAGTGTCGCCTGTCAACTTTGGGGAATTGAAATGGGATGGGAAGCGGCTTTGACAATGGGCCTGCTCTGCTCCGTATTTTTAGCTGTCGCCAGCCCTCGAGACATTTGACATGAGAAATAACATTTCAATTAGTTGATCGAATGCTCGATTTGAGCTAAATTGCCATTGGGGAGCCGAGGGGCCAGAAGTCCTCCCTTCCACCCGGAGGGAGGGAGGTGCGAGGAATGCCCCGAGTTCTGGGGATAGCTTTAGCTAATGCCTGCTCAAATGTTGATTCCCGGACACATTTGCTGCTGATCCAGATAGCACGTGCGAATGTGTGTGCGATAAAGTGTAATTCCAAATGGTATCTAACAGATACACGCGCCGCACGGAGCACCAGCTCTGAATGTTAATGTAAATGCATCCGGCGCTGTATTTGTGCGGGGCGTAAATAGTCCAAAGCGCTCTTAGTTGCGTTTGCAATTAATTCACAGTAAACAGCAAATGTTGCAAATAAATTAGCAGCGACAAAAAGTATCTGCAAGTGAAAACAACAGCCACGACAAAATCGAGTCTGAGCCGCATGAAGTGCAATTGAAGCCGCATGCGACACAGCCACTTTGCTTATCGCCAGCTAACATCGACTTTGGCTGCCAACGTCAACTGTTTGGCGATTCGTTTGGGTTTTTTGATACCTCTTGTGCCTAAAATGAATTATATTCCATGTAAAAATAAGTATAGGATACTGTTACTTGAGCTTTTGGCTGATGGCAGGTTTCAGGCGACTAATAAAATGCACATAAAACGAGATGCTGAATTCCTAATTGCAAATTTTTCGGGGCAGTTATTAAAGATGTCAACGGCTAAAGTTGTCTATGACTCTTATAACAAATTAGGCTTGCTTGGCTCCAAGTACTCAAAAATATAACTAAGAAGCCCACGAAATAATGCTCCCAAAGCTGTTTTCAGATATTCACTACTCTTTAGAGGGTATTCCCATTTCGATGACTCAGTGCAAGGCTGAAATGCCATCGGAAAACGTCATAATTATCGGGGGTAGCTGGCTGAGTGGGCCGTCAGTTACAGCCACAGCTACAGCTGCAGATACAGGGCGCGCGGATACAGATACAGATACAGATACACTTAATACTACGTTTGTTTGCCAGGCACAATGCAAAATATATTGACTTAGGTCAGTGGCTCATTGAACGCAAAATGCAAATTGTTGTTGCCACTGCTGCCTGCCGGTCGGTAATTCGCACTTCACACCCTGACGTGCATGTGTCTAAACGAGTGTATCTGTGGCCGTGTATGTGCGCGAGTGCTGTGTATCTGCAAGATACAAGACTGCAAGTAGCTAGCTGGCAAATGTGATAAACAAACCTGACGCCAGACGCCTTGTGAGCAGTTAAAATTAAAGGCAAACAACGGAAAATATTACCTCATCGAGAGGGATGGCATAAGTTATAGACCAGACCGATATATCTTGGGCGATCAAGGTTGCCAATGGAATTCGGAGTGCATAAGAACTCTTCAGAATATTGAGTTACCGTCCAAAGCGTTACCCGTATCCACCTATCAAGTTACTCGGAGATCCGAAATTATTGACCAGTCCGTAGTTAATTTTTATTGGTCGCGTCAATCTTCATGAGAAATGGTCAGAGAATATTCTGGGAATTTACGTCTTTAGTAACTTCAATTTGAAGGCTCATTAAGATAATCATAAAGATATTATTGGACAGAGAATCTTAATATTGCTGGAAACAGCTCATGAAAATTCCAAAATATAATAGAGCCATAAGAAATCTGTCAGAGCCTGACAGCCAGACAATAAAAGCGCGCCCAGCTAATAAAGATATATGTAAATATTTCGTAGCCCCATTCCCCCCGATGTTCCACAGCGAGTGAAAGTGAAAATCAGCATAAAAATTGTTAACTAAATTGTTATTCAACAACAAAAACTCACAGCAATAATAAACAACAGACTACAAGCACAAATTTAGATAAGAGCCTCCAAGAGATACCCTAGGTTGGCAGCATGTTTCGCTTTATTGTCGCCGCCATGTATCATCCGATCCGAATCGATTCTAAGCGATACGAATCGATGAAATTTTAGCTTTCAGCACTGCCATCTGCCCGAAAATCTCCAGCGCTGAGAAAAACTTTACGACGTGCCAGACTATTAAAGATATTTAGACACACTCCTGGGACCGGGTCTCTATTTTTAGCCCGGCCTTTGACTCAATTAGGTCCGAAGTGTGTTTGCATTAATTCGACCCCAAAGTGGGCTTACACTTGAGCACTGTTGATGATTGCCCAAGTGTTCGACTCCCGATGATATGCTCTCTGAATCGATTTGGCCAATTATCGGCCCCATTATGCGGCTAATTGCATTGTCGCCTGTTAGCCAGCTCGGACCACCTGCATCGAGCACGCGACTTCCATCGCCGCCATGCGATGACAACCAGTCTTTTGTTTAGCGGCCCCGTTTATGGACACTCAACAAGGCCTGGCGCTATGCCAGCTATGTGTGCCTGGGCCTGTCCAGCATTTGTCTTGGTCGTACTCGGACTCGGAGCACTTGTAGATCCAGATAGCTGGATACTCGTAGCTCAGGTGGAACTGGCAGTTAACAGCGTCGCCCGCGTTTATCGTCCATCGACTGACAATGTAATTGTGATTTATGCAAATTGCCAGGCTCAACACCTTTTGGCGAGTTTATGCTGGCATTCAATTTGACCACCTCCCATTCCCATTTCCATTCCCATTCTCGGTGGCGGACTTTCTTCTTTCTCCTGGAAAGGAGGTTTGCTTATTATGCTTGGCCATCGAGGAACTGTTTATTGACTTGGTCTGCGAAACAAAATAATTGGGCGGAGATCGGGATGGAGATTGAGGTGGCTCCACCGCGGAACCCACACGATCTCTCTTGTTTTGATTTCTATTAATATTTTCTTTGGAAAAAATGATTGTTGCACCCCATAAAAAGCCGTACACAGAGGCACGGACAGGCATTAATCAGCCGCAATTGAAGTAGTTCTGTTTGCATAGTGCTTGTGTTTTCGCAGGCGAAATGAAAACAGGCGGCCGTAGCCAAAATATGTGCGGATCGGGGGGAACTACTACCGCCAAATGGGGCTCTGTGTGGGGAGGCCGAAACATGCGTCAATAACCCCATTCCGAATCGCAATGAATCGATCGCTGGCGATGCTATGCGATTGAGTAGATCCTTTGCTGGCTGCCATCAGTGCGGATGATGAAGATGCTTTTCCTGTATTTTTATTAGCTCCGCGCTCTCGCCGACTAAGTGGGCAATAAAAGCGGTTAGGAAGAGCAGGAAAGCGAGTATCTAAGTATCTGGTATCTGGTCAACCTGATAGTGGGCCAGACGCTCTATGCTTATCTCCAAGCCTGGCAAAAATCATCTGACCACTCTCCTGGTCACTTCCCTCTCGACCAGTGCAATTGGCAATAGGTGTTAGTGGCCAGTGTTAGTTTATGCGTGCTCTGGTTTCATGATGTGTGAATGTGCTCGTTAAATGTTTGACCAGCTAGATGGAGTGAGAAATTTGCCAGGTTGCCAGGTTGCCGGCTTGTTGTTAGTATGCCAACTGGTTTGTAGAAGGTTCAGACGGGCAACAAGCTTGATTTACTTATGAGTTGTTTCATTAGTTCATTACAAGATTAATTATTAAATTAGATACGTGACACCTTTGGTTCTTCTTGTGTTCTTTTTCTATGAGATCATCAAGTTAATCTTTAAGGAATGTATATATGAGAAATATTTCTTCAAAACTAAAATAAATTCAAATTTAAGGCACGCTAACAAGCGAATATGCTGCAGCTTTCCGTAATTATTAAGGCATTTAATTTTATATGAATCGTTACGCATTTTATGCGGCAAATTAGGAGAGGCAATGAATAATTAGCTGGCAAATGGATAGTAAATTTTTCAAAATAATTATCCGGCTCATTCGCATTGCATTCCGCTCGCTCGCTCAGTTTCAGTTTTAGTTTCTCAACCGCTCTGCGGATATAAATACATCTGCTCCGCTGATGCAACATTGTTGCCCAATGGAACACTTGTCGAGCACCTGAGATTCTCTCAGCTCGAAACGAAAGCCATTCGAAATGAATGTCTGTGCCATAATTTGCGCTAGATTTTGTAGGCCATGTTCCAGACATTTGTGTTTCGTTCAATGTTTGTTTGCTCGGAGTACTGTATATACTTCACACTCAGAGCATTGCATAAATCATAGATTCAATGCACAGAGAGTGCGTAAATAATGCGAGGATTACGTTGAAAATTATGAGTGTTGAGCTACTTAATTATGGGTCTGATACTGCCTGATAGTCCTACACAGCACCAAAAACCTATTTGACTTATTAGACTTCGAATAATATTTACTATGAGGAGCTCATAAAATATAAAAAATAAGTATATGTAGTAATTACATATTATGTTCGACATATCCCTAGAAAAATCCCCAAAGATCAATTTTTATTGAAATGCGATTCGTTTCCCTGCCATTTAAGATCATTTTTTCTTACTGTCTCCCAGTTGGGAATGAGTGTGTGCGGCTACTGTGCGACACTTCGGCTTCTGTCCCACTCGAGTGCATTTTTATGATCGCTCATTAATTTTATGGCTTTTCATTTGTCGGATGCGGAGGCGGGACTCCGCGATAAGACCGCCTCGATCGCCATCGCCATTCTCCATCCCACACATATGGCTGGGCGAGCTCGTTAGACAGAGCCACTTGTGATTGATTGGGTCGCTCCCTGGCGATCCTCTCCAGCGGCGAAGTATCACGTATCTCGGGCACTTGCTCCAATGACCGCGATCAGGCCGCAATCGCATAACTCGCGATCGGCTGAGAGGGATTTTACGCAGGATCGGCGACGGATTGCGAAACCGCTCAAAGCCATGGCCAAAACACGTACCACAATCAGCTAATTGGGCGCCCGACTGCCCGGTGTCGCTTTCATTAGCATGCAAAAGCAGATCGCAGCGATATCTGGTCCGCTTCTGTTCCTTAATGGCGGCGTCGTGTTTCGGTGGCTGCTCTTTTGTAATTAATGTGATCCGCCGACTGACCTTAACTGTGTGTTGTCAGACTGATTAAAAAGTGTTGAAAAACAAGTTGTTACTCTGCCCCCGCGCCAATCCCAGAACCTGGGATATTGGATATTGGCTGTCGGAGGATCCTGAATCGAAACCGAAACTGGCTCGCGGGTATTTTGTCATTTTAATGGTGGCTCAGGAATTGGCTTTTGGCTGTTGCCTTTTGGCTTTCGATTTTTGAGTCTAATTAAGGCGAACATATGGCAAGATCAATGTCGGCGGCGCCGCAGTGGCGTGCGTACAAGTATCTGACAGATACTTACGCGTTTATGGTGAATAAAGCCAATATGCTGATGCCAGCTACCGAAAATTAATTATTTACGCCATCCACAGCCTCCTTAATTGCACTTTGCAGGCTGACAAATTGCATTCGCGTAATGAGATTTTCGTCTGGCATTGTTACTGAGAGAATTATGCGCATTTTGCATGCGATTTATGGCGAGGAACGCGAAATGCCCACCATGGCATTGAACCTGGCAGGGATGTCTTCATTGAAATCGGGTTTCATGCTCTTCCCCGTCAAGCTGTCAGCCACCGAAGGCAGTTTCCTTTGCCATGGGATTTATGCAATAGACAACGTTATTTGGAGAAACACGCCTACAATTGACAAAGGGCAAGCAGCGAGGATAACCTGATCTACACACAGGAATAAAGTTCTTCATTCTATCTTATATAAAATAATTTAAAATACATTTTAAAGGTTCAATGATCTTTAGTATTTTAGCATAGATAAACTGGTAAATACAATAATTTTTCAGTTATCAAGGAAATATCTTAAATATGAAATCTCTTGGCTAAACTTAAAACTTCCCACCGAAACATACAAAGATTTTAAGCTTTCATTTTAAAAAAAGAAATCAGTAAACCTTCGTTTTCAGTGCACTTGTAGCCATGCAAATGCACTGAACTGTGGGTGTGTGGGCCCCAGGTTCATGCCAAAGTCGTGAGGAAATAATAGACTGAGTTGATGAGTTAAGCCCTGCCTACCAAAATATTGTCAACGATTTACATGCAAATTGCGGAGGTTGCCGCTAACAAGGTCGTTAACTCAATTGTACTTGGCCAGAACTTGCAGAAACTTTGCCAGGACTTGGCCAGAACGTGGCTAGAACTTCTTTAGAGCCCAGATAGAGTCAAGCAGTCAAAGGGCAAATATGTGGCCACCCGACGCCTCTGCATTACTCAAGCTCACGCCCGCGAATACAATTCAATCCAGAGGTCCGCCCGGGGTCGAGCCCAGCTAATGAAGTTGAGACGAATCCGAATCTCAGTTCGAGTCTCAAAGGTATAGGAACCTGGCTAAATTTAGCCAGAGCCCGGCTATGGGCCTTGCCACCTACGATAAATCAAAGTTAATCAGATCTAGTTTCGATTGGGTTTTATGGCTCGCTGCGCTCGCCTGCCATTCGGCTCCATTCGATGCCATTTAAATTAGCTGCCGGGTAATTTATCGCATTGTTGGCTCTTTGCAGGTTTCGTTTAGCGCCAGGATGCCGCTAAGTCCAGACACAAAGGCCCTGGGGTCCAGTCCCCGGTTACCTACCGACGACTCCTCCTGCGATCCGGGCCTGTCTCAGTCGGCTGCACTCGACTGAAACTGAATGGGGAGCTACCAGCCGCCTAGTCGATAATTACGCATATTTTGTTGCCTGTTTTGACGCTGTTTTTTATTTTTATTCAATTTTATGCAGTCAGTCGTCGTGTAAGGGTATCGAAAGCTTGCTTGACTACGGAAGAGGGCTCAACTTATCAGCAGCCGATTCTCATAAATTTCGCTCCTTAATTGGGAGGCTGAATATTAAATTGTGAGAGCTGAAAACTAGCTTAACTCATAAGCCAGTTTTTCATGAAATATGGCTTAAGGAAGTGCTGTTTATAGGTACTAAACATTAAAGCAAAGCTAATGGACCAATTAATTGTCTCTTAATGGGTGTTAATGGAAGTTATGGCACTTATTAGAAAGTCAGAAGGAATAAGCTATAGAATAGAGGGATTTCTGTTGAATAAAATTAATGTAACAGGGATACGATTTAAGGTCCCTACTGTATCCCATTATTGTTTCTTGATTGTTTTTTCTCTGCTGTTCAGTTTATTTGTTTTACGCAGATAGTTCTTAGTAGCTCGTCGCTCTCTTAATCGACCATTAAAACAATTTGTTCGGCATCTAATAAATCTATTTTTAGCCAGCTTGTGTTATTCCTGACCTCTATCATTGATAGTTTACACAAGTAGGCGTAGGAAAATAATCCACAAGGGCATGAAAACTTCGGCGCCTCAATAAAAATGCGCCTCCGAAGTTTAATATTATTTTCCTCCACTCCATTTAGCATGGCGGGCATTGTCTTGGAGTGAGGATTGGCCATCTCTGGGATTTTAGTAGCTGTTAAATGGCACGGTCGCAGTCGGTGGTCTCCTCCAGAGGTCTTGGTTTTAACACCCGACCAGAGAGTCGGGACTCTGAGGCTGAGGCTGAAACTGCTCTGAAAATGGGTCTCAGTTTACACACTTGTTGCCGACTCCTTTTGCCCACATGGAATAAGGAGACGACGGAGTTTCGATTCTTGTCATCGCCTGGACTAAGGCGCTTATTTATTTGCCAGAGTTTATAAGAAGAATCTCAAGGTATCGCGTTGCAGAGACGTATCGCAATTATAAATCAGTTTAAGTCGCCTCGGCTGGACCCCCTGACATTAAGCAATGAAACCTTTTGAGCTCTGTTTGGCTTTGTCTTTGTCAAGTGGGCCGTCTGCCGTCGGATATCTGCCCTCCACCGTCACCTGTCCGTCAATCCTGTCCAGATCGCCCTCCACGCTCCGTGTGGCACCTTTGTTTGCACAACTCCGACGAACTGATTGCCAAACACCGAGCGAATGAATGATTGCCTCTGCTCGGATCTTACGGATCTCTCGCCGATCTCTCTCACGGATATGCCATGTCTATGTTTGCTAATAACTCAACAGCTAATCAGCAGAGATCGGGCGGGCGAAGGGGTGTAGCGCAGCGTGTAGCCCGCAATTAAGCGAGCAGAAATGTATCTTTCTATCGCAGCAGCATCTTTGTATCTTTGTATCTGCATCAACAAACATGCATCAGCACATGCCGCGCTGCTTTAGACAAATCAATTATGCTGACTCTTGGGTGGGGCCTCCGATATATGTTTGAGCATCTAATGGAGATGGGGATAAGCCGATCAGTTGGTCTATGGGAACGGAATTCAGAATGCATCAAGCCGCTTAGGTAGTCTTCAAGGTGCACTGAGATAAAATGCCAAGATGGAGGGAGTTTAGAGTTAGAGTCTACACAATAATTGTATATATAAAATATATGCTAATGTATGTATTAGTTGATATATATGTAACCAATTGAAGGAATTGCAAAATATATATTCCGAGTGAGTTTAAGACTCTTCGCATGACCACGAAAAGTAAATTCCTCGCAAAAGTCCATCAAAATGTTGTCAGCTGACTGTGAATTTGATTGTTATCGTGGAATGTCAGAGCAATAACCGATAAGACTCAACATGGTTTATTTGCCGGCCTCTTTATTTACCACTTATATTTATAGCTGGGCCAGAAAAGAGCCGCGCAACTATTAACGCAAGTCGGCGCTTTTGGCCCGCTATTAATCAACATAATTGATGACAATTGGCGGGTACGTTCTGGTGCGTTGTGTCGTAACAAAACGCTTATCGGCCATAGCTGAATCTAACACTATTAGTCAATGGATCGCATCGCACCAGCTGCCTATCATCAATTTATCTGCGAAATTCTCTGCAGCGGGCAGAACTGCATTCTTTCCTCACTGATTTATGAATTTGACCGCCGAACCATTTGCGAGGCGGGTCGAAGGAGCTCCTTGCTCAGTTAATGACCCTGCCAGGCGCATATATATTTCGCATTCAATTTCTGCCCCCCAGATCAATGACCTCCCAGTAAGTTAGTAGGCAACGGATCTCGACACAGTCATTGAAATCAATTCAAGGCACACACTCCTAACACACAAACTTCGATCTGCGGCTTGATTGGCCCGCCGATTGACGCTTCTCGGGGTGACTGAGTGACCTAGTGCCGCTCGAGGAACTGCCAAGATCAATAGCTTTTCAATTGAACTCGATCAGGGAAAAGTGCCTGCAACAGATGGCTTTGGAAATCACTGGTTGTGATTCACTTTCAGGAATATCTAACTCCGTTTAATTTGAACAGAGAGAAGGTATATTTATACAAAGCATAGCTTTTAGTTTTCTGAAGAAATATATGTATGTTGCAATCTATTGTAAAAATTCGAAAGAATTCGGTACAAAGTGTTTTTATTTACCTATACTCAAAAAATAAGGAAAACCCCCTTTAAAAGTTCACTTTAACAATAATTCTCATTAAAGTTTAACTTCAAAATTTGTGAAATATACGAAACTTCTATAATATTACAAATACCAATTTGCTTATTATTGGTAACAATCAATTTACGATCTAAATTATCATTATAATTTGTGTGAAAAAAGTAATTATGACCACACAAATAATTTATACAGTTTCACGAAAACCCCTTCCAAGTAATATTGGCATTTTCCGTAAAATATCCATCCCTTGCATACCATTTGCATTCTTAAAGCTAACTTTCAATGATCCAAATACTTAGCACAATTTTCTTGGAAAAGATATCGCCCGCGTTTTTTATCGCCAGCAAGGGCCTTTGCTTTGTTTCTTTTTTCAGATATTTAGTCAAGCGATTAGTGTCAATTTGTGCGGAGCATAACTATAAGTACACAGTCATAGCCATCTATGTGCACTTGTAGTTATGGCCACTGACGGTTGCTTTCTCGCAAAGTTTTGTGCGGCGGCGTGTTTATTCAATTAGCATTTATTTTCTTACGTTTCTGCCCGGCTATTTGGCAACTCAAGGGGGGTTAAGCTTAAAAAAATATGTATAAGAAATACAACAAGAAAAGCCAGAGCAAGATGTGCCGGCAAAGGGGAAGACAGCGATGGCATGGACATAATTGCAGGCTATTTATCACGGCCAGTTCGCCGCTGACAACTCAATGAGCAGGCTACGCAATCGCAGAGCTCGAATTAACACACCTAGGACACGTAGCAGATGCCATTGGAACACCTGCCCCACCTGCCGCGGCCAGGTTCAAGTCCCCCGTGCTTCCATCCCGATCCCGATCACGATCCCCACTCCCATCCCCATCCGCATTCGCGTCTGCATCCTCGGACATTTAAATGCAGACAAAGTAATTGCGGAGCTCTGGCTGATTAAAATGGATTTATAAATTATGCAGCGGCGCGATTAAAATCGCCTGAACAGTCGCGTCGGCGGCGCTAACAAAGCTGTCTGCGTCTTTTCCCGCCCCAAGGCAAAGAGCTTTTCCTGCTGACTCCTTACGTGCCCGCAGTTTGGCTAATAGAAAGATTTATCACCCCGTCGGCGACTTGCAGGCCAACTTACAGGTCTCGCATCCGCAGGCGAAGGCGCAGCCGAAGTCGCAGAGCGCGATTTCCAGCTCAGCGATAAAAACCGCCTTCAACTCGCGACCGCGTTACGATTTCAATTTTCATTTCACTTGCACGGCGCGTCAACTGTTCAGCCCTAAAGCATTATTTAACGGCACGGCGATGAACGGGGGTATTAACTTATAATGTATAAATAATTCTTCTTTATATTTTTTATAAATTTTGGGAAGCTTTTAGGTGTTGTTTTATATTTGTTAGCAATTTTAAATCATGTATTTTCGGCTGTAAATCAAAATTAATTCAATAATCTGTGTGTTCTACATTTTAAGTTGTAAATTACTTTTGAGCTTAATTTTGTTCAGTGTCTATCTGTGCAGATATCTCTTGCCCTAGGTTCTATCTTCGCTTTTCCTTTTAATTTATGGCATTTAAATTGCAATTTCTTGTCGATGAGCCTCGAGGGCAGGGACTTTGAAAAAGCTGGCCAACTCTACGCTGACTGCGATTTTCACACCTTTAAATTGTAACGCTTTTTCAGATTCCCAAGTGTTCTTTCCATTAGCATCTTCGGAGAGGCCTGGAATATGCATATCCACCACGTATGTATGTATATATTGGTTTGGATCGGAGGCTGGGCCAGCCCACATATCCACTTTTCATTGATTTGTGGTCAACGCGAAACACTTTTCATGGGAAATAAATTTCGTTGACTGGGCAAACTAACGGGTATGTGAGACAACTTTGGCAGATACCCCGCTGATTTGATAGATTGATTTTTTGAGATAAAAGGTTGGTATGGGTGAGAAAACTAAGGCGTTGATTTTCCATAGTTTTAAAGGAATCAAAGTGTTTTTTTAATTCATAATTTAAAGAATAAAAACAATATATTTTTATAGAACAACTTTAAAAGTTCTTTAGTAAGGATTAATAATATTTACAGCTTCCATAAATTCAAGAGCAATTCACACTCTTATCTCTATTATATTTATTACTTTGATTTGACTATTTGCGACTATTAATGGCTATCATAAATCTCCCCATACCGAGCGTTAATTAAAAAACCAAAGTTACATATCACAACCACTCACACCGTAAACGATGACCATTAAAAAGCCATTAAAATGACGCAAAATGCAAAAGCGGAAAGCAAATAAATGCGCACACGTTCATACGCCAGTCAGACAAGGGGAACTATTTGATAATCACGCCCTGAACTGAAAAGAAAGTGTCGCCGAGATGCCATTGATTTACCTGCCTTCGATTTGAATGCAATTAACTTTGGCCGCCGCACATGCTCGTATCAATTAGGCGAACGACCGCCCAGATATTGGTTGTGGGCCAATCCGAGAGCATTTATCTTCATTAGACCGCCGCCGAGATACAAATCAATCTGCCGCAAGAGGGTGGAGACTGCAGGCGCTCTACGAGCATATATGTAAATATCGACTGATGTAACGCCGCAGATAGGCTGGCCCATTCAATTTTCCTTTTGGCCAACTGTGTGGCAATGGCGTGGAAAGCCTTCCCCAACTCCATCGCAGTCGATAGGCAAATCAACAGGTTGGACGGGCGCCAGTCACCACTGGACAAACTGGTAGTGGGGCTCCTCGCCTGGTTCAATCTCAATCTCAATCAAAGTAAAATTGTATCTGCATTCGAAATGATTTGCGAGCTGGAGAGCAGGAGGGGAGATCTCCACACCAATCCTAATCCGAACACGAATAGGAAAACTTATACGAATGCAAGGTGAATTGAATCTAATCAAGGCACCGTTAGGCCAAGATCCCAGATCGGTATCTAATCGGGAGCTGTCCAAAGAATTTCAAAGCAATTAAAACGCACTGGCTGATGGATGCTGGGGCTTTCGGCACCTGGACTAGCCTCCCTCCCAGCGCTTTGGCAGGGCAAACAAATGCAGTTGTCGGCTATCAGCTGCCTCAATCGACACCCACGGCGCTCGATATTTCAAATGGAGTTAATACTTTAATTGATCTTGCCGTAGGTACATCGATTTTGGTGTTACAACAGCGCAGCTGCTCCACACGAGCCACCCACGAGCTACCGAAACGAGCATCTTCAGATGCACTGATAAAAATGAGAACAATTTAAAGATCAACATACTAGAATGTGATGTAAAAGAAGATGTTAGGCAGGTCAAATATGGAAGGTCAAAGGAACAGATAAACTTAGTGGAAAATTAAAGAATTTAAAATAAAAGATACATCTTAATACTCTTAATAAATATTTATAACGAAACTTCGGCCTTGTTTAGAGAACTATTTGATATTTTAGTTATTTTCCATTATTTGAAAATATTTTATCCCCAGTGTACTGCCAAAAACTATATCACAATGCTGGAATATGGGAATGCAAGTGTGTTTCGAGTGCCTAGAGATGATTATGAAAGCCCATTTGGATGCGGGCTGGCGCAGTGGCTCGTGCTTATGTCAAGCAGCATGGATGCTGCTGCTCCCGGAGGAGGTAGGTCCCCCGCTTCGGTGATTAAGTGCAGTGGATTTGTACATTATATATTTAGGCAGCAGCCACTTAACGCAATAATCCACTGTTGCCATCGTGGAACTCTTTTTTCCAGACCCATGTTGGGATTTACACTCTTAGGAAGTTTTAACACTCGGAGATTGAGATCGTTTCCCTAATTCCATTATACTTAATATTCATTACTAAAGATAAATAAGTAAAGATACTTATAAGTAAAGATACTTATGGCATTTAATGAAGTATTTAAAGGGGTAATTTATTAACCAGAAAAAAAAATCAACTCTAAAGAGTACAATATATTATATATTACTTTCTAGCTCTCTGCAATCTCTCTTGTTGAAAACAGATTCTCGTTGCCTTGTTTCCACCCCTACTAAATCACCCTCTTTTTATAATCAAATTGACTGATCACCTTAGTTGCCCCATTTATTAGCATCTGTGCCCCAGTGGCAGCGCTGCTAATTTGGCACTCGGCAACAATTCAAGTCCGCAAAAGTCCAGCCGCCGCGACACCTCCCATAGATCACCACCAGAGCCGCGGCAAGATCGCGTGGGAGGTGTGTGGCTGCCGGGCTGTCACGGACTGTCAGAGACGTTGCAATGGTAATTAGCAAGGCACCCCACAATACGAACTCCAGTGACATTTGTCAACAATCTGTCAAAATAAAATGCAACAAAGGCCGCTATCTGGCTGGCTGGCTGGCGACGGTCATAAATTTAATGCACTGCCTATTGGCCGGGCTTAGGCAATTTTTATGGCCGATATGCGATATGCGGTATCGGCCAGGCATCGTGGTCAATTAGACGGACACGATTCCGGTGGGCGAGAGGCCCGGACAAAGGCCAGCAGCCAGTATTACTTACATCGTACAATGTACAATGCTAATGGAACTGGCCTTTTCCTGCCACCGAATTATCATTCATAAATGCGGCTTATAAATGGGTCAATCTGTCTGATGCCAAATGAGGTAAGAAGGCAGCAGAACGAACCGAACGAGAGAAGAGAGAACAAGTGTTTCGACTCTGGGATACCTGGTACTGTGTCAGAAATCATGCTCATTTGAGACAACATTGTTGGTAATAGTTTTACTTCGAGTAATTTACTTTTCTTTAATAATTAAACCCGCCTTTAAATTGTTTAACGTGCACCACTTTCCCGAAAATTGCATTGCCCCGTTGAGAAATTCTGACCGACGTGGGCCTGGTATTAAAATTGTTGAACAAGTTAACAAGTTGTTGGCCCCTGGGGCAGTGAAGCACTTTCAATTGTCGGGGAGTCCAGCAGCAAATTGAACGTTTAAAATTTATTGTCGCTGTTCAGTGCCCTCGTGGGTGGTCATTTCTTCCATTTTCCCTTTTTTTTTTTAAAGCTCCGGAGTGGGTCACTGGATCCAGCCTCATTATGCAACTGCAAGAGGGCCCTTTGTGGGTCATTAAAGCTGGCCATAAAAGCGAGCAATCCGCTATCTCCTGTCCGAAGAATTCACCCATCCATGACCGCAGATCTTCCGCCTTGAGTGGTTCACAGTAAATAATGCGGAATACCATGACGATCTCGGTCCTCCGCCGATTGCTGTTTGGCAAATTAGCGAGCTCGTTAAGAGGCCAGCTAGGCGGTGCGCTTCTATGGGCCAAAAAATGCCATTGAAAACAAACAGATTGCAGCGATCCGGGCCAGAGAGAGAGCTCTTAAAACTTCGCCTAGCACTTTTAGTGGCGCTCATAAAATTGACCTGCCACGGAAGCCTCTTCCCGCTGTCCGTGGGCAGGGCAAGTGTTTGATCTTCCACGAAAGTGAGCTCATAAAGCCCATCGATCCGGCGATGATCAGCGGGCAATCAAATGGGATAATTAATACTCCTCGGCATGTGAATGGGCTAATGGTAATGTGAACCAGAAAGTGAATGAAATGCGAAAGAATTTCCACCGATGCGGAAGCACTTTCCTAAGGAATGCCGCCTAACCCCGTTCGGTGCATGTTATGTCATTCCATTCTATGAGGGATCCAGGGGGAGACCTGGCAGATCTGGAAGAGCCCAATCAGCTGCCCATTCAACCAGACAGACTTCCTCATTGCCCTGGATAATCCGGCAGGCGGTCATAGATACTAATTGAAACTCATTGTTCACTTTTGACGCCCATCAATTGCCTGGCGAAGCTATGACGATGGCCTCTCTCTTCTGGCCAGCCCAAACAATTGACACTTTTCCAATTGCACCTTGGCACACACATGGCCGGCGTGCCAATGGGCAGCAGAGGGGGTCGAAGGGAAGGCGGTGGGGGTGGCAGATGCCGTGGGGCACCCGCACACCTTGCACCCATGCCGCCGCTGGCGTCAATTAGTTTAAATAAAGCGAGTATACACACAGAGAACAGGCTTCGAGTCAATGGCCCAGGCCCTTGTCCACACTGAGAAATATATTCTAAAAAATAGATTGGCTTTTTAATATCATTCTTAGATTTTAGCTACTGAAAATGTGATTTCTTGCTTATAGTTTTACATTTTGATTAGGAAGCATTCTAATTTAACAAATTTGCAATGCTCAAGTATATAAAGTAAAAATAAATAGCTTTAAGATCAAGTTACGCTGAGAGTTTATTTATTGTAAGCAAATGTTTATATACCCAAAGAAAATAATGATCTACAAACTGCCTGGTCCAATTTAGTTATCTTTCGAAATGAAGTAGCTTAGATTTATAAAACTATAGAGATGACACATCCAAAGAGGACACCAATTATCTCATAAACAATAAACTTAAGATGTAATCCCATAATAAAATAATTACCCTGGAGCTTAGAAGATAAAAATAATCCGATTCTTTGGAAATTTTCAACTAGATAGCTTGAACGGGGAGTCATTACTCACAAGTTTGCATAGAAACAGATGAAAGTATCTCTGTTTCTATTAAATCTGATTAAGAACATCTTAGAACAATATTATTCATAATAAAGAACTTTATGTTATCTTTGAAAATCCCGCTTAATCAGTATTCTATATAATTTTTTAAAGTGCAATGCCGTTTTCCAGATCCTCTCCCAGACACAAGCCGCCCCTTTCCTTACCCCAACCTTCCCCGATCCCCCGAAAATCCAGCAACCATGGTCATTAGAATTTTGTATACACTGCACAACATCAGCACGCACTCTGGGACTCGGTGTGTGTGTCATCACCTCAATTGGGTTCACTTCCTACTTGCAAGGCGGATCAGTGATCACGAAATGTATCTGCGTCGAGCACGAGGCGTATCTGTATCTGTTTCTGCAAGATACGCGCCTGCCATTAGTCGCATTTCGCTTTTCACATTTCCAGCGGAAGTCATTTTCGAGTTAAATATTTTCGAGTCACCATCGAGAGAGTCCCACATCCCATATCAACCCGCCGGCGAGTGGAGACGCGTTTTATCTACGCAAATTGCACACGCACTTAACCCGCTTCCAGTAGCTAAAATAGCTAATATAGAGCGGGATCCCAGGCACGCGGGTCTCGTGGCCCCCTCTCCCCCGGAGCAGTACCCCCTTTTACTTTTTTATGGCCGACCGCAGTCGCGCATATTAAGAGACCCGGGGAGGGGGCTGATAGAGGCGGCTCGCACGTACGCTCGTGGCATGCAAAAATGTTTTCAGCGCCCCGAAAATCGGCCGATCGCCGGATAGATTAGTGCGGCAATTTGTCGATTGCCTCTGTAAACTTGAGCTATTAAGTGCGAACATATTTGAGGAGGAGGTCCATGTGGTCCGATCCAATCCAATCCGAGCCCAAGGAGAGTCGGCTTTCGTTTAAACCGGATTCATAACGTGCACAAATACGCCTCTTGTAAATCCAAAATTTGTTATTTTGTGAGCGTGTTTGGTGGTTGCCAATGGTAATGGCAACCAGCACCGTAGTGCTGGATCTGGTGCCGTGAAACGATCATTAATATGTCATTTACAAGTCGGCAAATTGTCGCTAATAAATTGTTTTCAGCTTGCGCGCAAAATAATTTCCACCGACAAGCCAGTCGTCAAGACTTTTTCTCCAGCTATTAGTGAGTGGGGAACTGAGATTTTTCAATTTGTTTACGAACTGTAAATGAATCGTTTTATGAATGGAATAAGTCTAGAAAAGTTGTATTCGTAGGTAAAAACTTTTAAACCATAAATTAAGACTAAGATTTGGGATTTGGAAGATGTTTTATCCTTCAACAACAAAATAAATATATTGGTAAGCCATTTAGTAGCAATGAACTATAGCTTTCCCTGCTGAACATCCATCAGTTTCACCTTCAATAATCAGTCAGCACCCATAGAGAAATAGAGAACTTTCGCTTTTCTGGGTTGCCTTGAGTAAACAAAAGTTTTCCCATCACAGCTTTGAAGAAATTTGGGAAGTGCCAGCGAAATGTGTAGAAGGTGTAACCTGATCAATTCTTGGAACTCTTGGACTCTCTTATCAACCCTGCTTTCCTTTGACTCTAGCCTAAGATTTACGATAGCACCGGCAATTGGCAATTACAGTGCAATTAATTTATAATCCCCCGGGGGCACTACATTCTAGAGACCTACTTAGGCCGCAGAGTAGGTGACACACTTAGGGCCTCAGTTTATATGGGGCAATTCCGAAGATAACGCACTTAGAGCTTTCCGATATGATATTTATGATTGCGGGAGCCGGGGGAAATAGTTTTTACCTGCGCCTCGAGGAATTTTCACATGAAATACTCAAACTTTAGGTGTTGAGCAACGAGACGAATTATCTGCGAGTTCGGTGGGCAATTTCGGTTCGAATTAATCACAGCATTTGCACGAAATCCGGTTGGCTAAAAAGGCTTCGAGTTACCAAAGAAAATCGTGTAAAAAGCGCATTTTCATCGCCAACGCAAAGTGCATTAATAAATTGATCCAGTTTCGGTTTCGACTTGGGTCTTTCCTGTATTTTTTTATTTGCAACTTGTAGGTGGCCATGTTTTGACTGCATGCCACTTGTTGTGGCCCCTTCTCTGTGAAGTTGACCGCTTTCTATATATATATATATATGCCCATCCGATTTCGTGCTAACCCAAATTTTTTCTTACTCCGCGAAACGCGTGTCTGGGTCTCCAGATTTACGACTCGAATGACCATGAACGTGTCGGTATGGAGATGTCTATATAGAGGAGAGTACGTATCTGGAAAATTATCGCTTCGCTATGCGAACCGCAAGTGAAACGAATCGAAACCAAGCCAAGCCGAAAAGTAAAGAAAACTCTCAAAAAATGCAGTAAATGAAGTGTGTAAAGTGTCTTTATACCGCCGTCTCAGTGTGTATAAAAAGTGTTAGCTTTTTGAGTAATTTGTGGTAAAGTGTCGGTGCAACCTCAATTTGAGGGGTTTATACGATCATATCCTAGTATTTTATAAATGGGATGTAGTATTCTATTTACTGACTTTTCACTTTGAATTCTTACACAAATTCTTATTCATAATATAATTATATTAATAATACAAATCCCTGTATATTAACATATTACTCATTCGCCCCATTTTCTTTTTAGCCTTCACTTTTTTCATTTCATTGCCAAAAAAACAGATATATTGTCTCAAGCTTCTGTGCCACCGGGCACCGCTTGTATTTCTTCTGGTTGGACCTGAATCTGGGCCTGAGTGAAAATGAATTGCCCGTGTAAAAATGATTGTAAAACAACGCCAATAACCACGGCAGCAGCAGCAGCAACCACCGTCGAGAACTGCGTGCAAAATGTCATTAATCATTGTAATTTATATTGCGGGGCCTGCTTCATAAACCATCGACATCGACGACTTCGGGGGCCGTTTACAAAATATTTTTGGTTTTATGAATTTACGCATAATTTAACATTGTGTTGTCACCGTCATGGGTAGGGGCAGAGCAACAGGAGAGGGGCGTGGCCAGGTAGTTAGCCAGGGAACGAACAGAAATTTCTGACCAACTAGACCTAGACCTTTTTATGTAACCGACAAGTGGAGGCGGGATGCCAGAAAGCGGAGAAAGGCGTCCACCAGTTCATTGCCACCTGGCTAAAAATAAAGAAGTCAGCGAGATGAAGGAAAGTCGAGCGGCTGCCGGAAAAACATGTGTGCAGAGGAAGAGCTCCTAGCACCACCTAACCCACGCCGACTTGCGGCCAAATCCATTTGACATATTGCGTCGTCCGCTAGCCAGTTGGGTTGCCCATCCTCCCCTCGATACCCCCGGAAGCTGCGGAACATAATCTTATCTAAAACAAAACACTTTCGCGGTATTTCCAAGTCCCCATGATGTGGCCCGGCGCATAAATCAGCCAGCACTACCGGCACCACCGCCGACGGATGATGAGCCGCGACGCTGACAATCGGCTGTCAGGTGGTGTCGTCCCATCGCCACCCACTCGCTTACACGCAGATATGTCCACCCCGAAAATACTGTCTTGAAAAACTATTTATAAAGCCATCAGATGGAGCAGTCTGGTGCTTGAAACTTTAATTTCCTTTTCTACAAGATGATGATCATTCCAGCTCATTAAAATACAAATTTCAACTTAAACATAGTTAAATAATTATGTTCAAAAATAAATATACTTTACAATTACAAAACTATATATAATATATATAAAACTATATAACTCCTAGAAGAGTGTCTAAAATTCTACTAAACTTATGTTTCATCCACAACTTATGTCCAAGCTGAAAAATCGAACAATAAATTTTTGAGTGTGCCGCCGTCTAGTCAGCAAAAGCAAAGATCACCCAGTAGATCTTTCAGCATCCGTGACGTAGCCAGCGGAAAAATGTTTGTGTAAAATTAATTTATCGTATTATGTGCGGAAAGTGATATAATAGGCATACTTGGGAATTAGCGATGTTGAAATTTCCTTTATTCTTTTCCAGTCTGATTGCTGCTCCGCCTATATGTAAGTATTTATCAAAATCTTGGGGGATTAAGGTTGATGCAATTATCTAAATTTATAAACCTATAAAGGAAAGAAAAAGCTCTTGGAAAAGTGGGAATGGCGTCAGAGTCTAGCCTCGATCTAAAGAAGATCACTTTCTCAAAATCGAAACCAAACAAAGGCAACTTTTGTGGAAACAAACATTAAATATTTAACAACTCCAGAACACGTCTGTGAAAGAGGTTGGGCTTTTATTGTGCCAAAGACTGTAAATAAACCAAAAACCATAGAAGATCTCATATTTAAAAAGACAATTAACACACTGGAGTCTGGAGTCTGGACACTGGAGTCAAGAGGCGAGTGACAGTGAAAGTAAGAGCAGCAGTCGGATCGATGCAATGTTGGCCAAACTGTCGGAGCAACTTCATCAACTTCAGCGGCGCGAAAGACGGGCCGTAAATTAAGTTATCAAAAGATGCTGTCGGAAGCTCTTAGCATCTCAGGTCCAGCTTGGGACCCGGTCCGACTTGGAGCTTCAGTCAACTTCACACCTCGGTCCACGCACTAAATCAGTCGCATAATTGCCGAGTGGCCGCCGGGCCAAGTGCTGGCCATACATCAACTCGAAAAATATGCACGCCCCCTGAGAGGGTTTTTCCTCCCGGATAGGGATCGGGCTAGGGTTCAGGTGCAGGTCTGGGTCTGGTCTCCTGCTCCTTGCCACTCCGACGACACCGTTAGTCGCCGGAGCAATTTGTGGCCGCCACTGGCTGCCGTTGCAACTGGCGTTGCGCTTCACCTGACTTTTGGAGGTCAACTGGTTTGGCCGATGATGAGCCCCGCAGATGGAAGCTGACAGAGTGGAAAACTCACGAAATTTGGCAATTTTCATTTTGTTTGGACAGCTTTATTTCAAAGCATTTGTCTCTTCTGACGTTTGTATTTCGAGTTTTTTGACTTAGCGGTTTTCGGGCGTCTTATGCATACGTGTTTTTCCAGTGGCTTATGGCTCTGTTTGGAGTATGATTAACTAAGTATGATATTTATTTCAATAACTGAAAGGTTTTTTAGGATTTTTTAAGCATGGTTTTCAAGCGAAAAAATATATTTATAAGTGTCTTTTGCCAAAGGAAAAATACATAGCACTTGAAAGACATCAAAGATCATCTTCCCATATCTTTGTCACTGAATTTTCGGATTCTTCTCCAAGCAAATCAAGTGCGAAACAAGTTTATTATGTTATGGATTTACCACCACAATAAAAATTTAGCAGAAGTGTCCAGAGGTTGTTCCGTGAGCGTGATTTTTGGTGCACTTTGAACAATTTACAGTCCATAAAACCCTCACTAAGTCACTAATAAACACAAATTGCTTTGTTGCTTGCCACTGATTTGGCTTGTGAAAGTCTTTGGTTTGAGGGTGAGAGCACCCGTCCCCGACCCCGTCGTACCCATACAAAAAAAAACAACAGAGAGACAGACCAGAGAGAGGGGAGGAAAACCTCCCGACATTTTCCACTTGTTGCGTGACCATAAAAATCTTTCCCGACTCGGGCGAGCACTCCATCAGAGCGGTCCTATAAAAAGCTCTCTTTAATGCGGCAATTTCAATCTTATCGCACTCCACTCGCATTATCGGGCCGTTCGATCGAGTCAAAAATCAAATTAACACCTGAGGCAGCCACCGTGAGCCGTGAGTACGAGCTACGAGGACCGTTGGGGAATTAAAAAATTTGTACCTGGCCAAAACAAAATCCCCGATATCGCTATCTATGCGGCATCAGAAGCTCATGATGTCTCAATGGCGCGAAAACCGGACTGCGCCGCTGTACGTGCAACAAGTTTTATATTATCAGTGCGAAGGAAGTCAATGAAAATGAAGCTGTAAATTAATTCGGCCGGCTGGCTGGCTGCCCCAAAACGGGGCAAGAGTTATGCAAATGCCCGGCAGAGGAGGCTGAGCAGCCTCATGATGATGATCATCAGACTGACCTGACTCATCCCCCGGGAGGGAGCCCAGCCCGGCTAATCGCGGCCAGCGAGCGGTTAATTAAGGCAAGATTTATGCCCTTAGCCCACTAAAGAATTTATATGCCAAATAATACAATGCCCGCAATGCCGCAGCATTGCCAAATCAAGTGTCTAACTTAATGATGCCCAACATAAACAGGCGGGCTAGGGTACAACAAAAAAAAAAAGAAAAAAGAAATAATCTTTTCCTCCGACGATTTCTGTGGCAGATCTCAGTGCGTGTTACGCAGTTTCTCGGCGTTTTATGAGAACTTTCAACTTGTGGGCGCTCCTCTACCTATGGGTGGGTCCCTCCATGCACACCGAGACGCTGTCGGATATATGTATACATATATGTGTGTACATCCCTGAGGTGGTGTGGGTGGGCGTGTATTATTTCTGATATTCTAAATATTTCATACGGCCATAGGCATAAGTTTATTTGGTTGTTTATGCAGTCCAAGTGGAATGGGTGGCACACACAAAAAAGCAAACAAGAAAAACCCAAAAAAAATTGAACATAAAACATATATTCAAAATAACTTGAAATAAGTGACTAACGCGGGGTGGACGGATGTATTGCAACCACTTTGAAGTTCATATTTGGTTTGAGGTGGCCCCGGAAATACGATTCCTTAAAAATCACTTGGGAACAATAATCAAACTATCCTGAATTAGAAATTTGAGCTTATGATGTGTTGAAATTTAATTAAAAATTATGCTGTTTAGAGATCTAAGTGATAAGTTATATATAAAATATTTTTAAACATTAAAAACTTATTTAAAATCATATTAATCTTTCCTTTTTTTCTTGAAGTGTTAATTATTTTATACATCCCCTCTACTTTGATAATTAAATTGTACAAATTTAACTACTTACTAAATTCACTGTTCTCGTCCTGAATCCCAATGACGGTTCCATCCCGCATCACCTGCAGCATGTGATTCTTGATGTACAGCCGAATCTTGCGGGATGACCAGTCCAAGTGCGACTGGGGCACAGTGGAGCGCTCATTACGGTCCAGATTGCTGATGGGGGTGTTACTGCTACTGCTATTTATGCTTAGATTACTTCTAGGGTTGCTCAGTCTTTTCGATTTCGAACCAATGAAATTATTGCCAGTCGGCGACTCTTGCTGGTGATGAGGATGTGGCTGCTGCTGCTGCTGCTGCTGGTGGTGCTGGTGCTGGTGCTGGTGGGGATGCTTCTTCTGCTGCTGCTGGTGACGAATGCTGCGCTCGGTACGCGACAGGACCGCCAGATGCTGACTCGGCACCGCCGAGATGACAAAGCCCAGGGGCTCCTCCTCCAGCTGCTCGGAGTCTGGCTCTGTGGAGCTGTCGCTCTCCCAGCTGGGGGATGATGATTGGGGAGGTGTGCTTGCTGTGGTTGCTATGGCAGTTAATTGCGTGCTTAAGCTCTGATTAAATTCAGCGTTAATACTTTGATTTGTGGATTGATTTACATTACGTTCACTCACGACTACGCTCGCCACTAAACTACTACGACTATGATCACTTTGTATATAACTATTACTAGGACGACTGCTATTGTTCATGCTGCTGGATGGGGGAAGGGATACGGATGCAGCTGGTAGTGTCTCCATCGCGGGCATCGCAAAGACCAGGCCCGGCCAGGCGATGATGAGCGAGAGGAGGGCGCCCAGCAGGGCCAGGGCCCTCCAGTCCAGGCGCAGGTTTCTTCGCATCAAAGATCACCACAGATTTCGAGCCGCGAGCCGCAGTATTTCGCCCCGACTGCGAGTGCCTGGGATTGCGTGTAAGTCGCGGTCTCAGTTGTTTATTGTTTGTTTGCCAGTTTATTGGGCGTGCGCCACGCCCTTGGATGTCGTTGAAACATATGAACGCCCCCTTTGAGAAATCTTTTTTACTTTCGTTTCGTTCGTTCGCTATTCGGTTTCACTGAAGAAGAGTCTCTCTCTTGCCCGTTTAATATTTTTTTAAAAATCTCTTTCGCCTCTTTCCCGGCAGGAAATTAGGTTATCATATCGTAGACTTGTTCAACACTTTTCATTTGCTGTTGCGGATCTTCATCTTCGTCTTCCCCGCTGATAATGCATCTTATCAACGCGAATGACTGCCTAGTCATGTCAGATCTTCCCTTGATACAGCCGGGGATCTTTGAATGGCGCAATCTCTTAGCTCGCTTCGTTGGCCTAAGTTGGTCTGGCCAACATAGTTGCAGATGACGGGCTGTAAAGAGAAGAGTTTTGGGTGAACGTTTAATTGACAGCAAATAGTTAGGGTAATAGATTTAGTAAGCTTATCATAAAAACCGAGATTACACTTCTAAAGTCGAGGAATTTTTCATCCATTGGACTTCGGCACAATCTATGTATTTTCCACATGTCCGAAATTTGTTAGTCAGTGTTCTCAAGACCATAATTTATGACACTCGGGAATTGGCTTTGAAAATTCCATTGCTAACATTTGCACCTAAAATTTGGATTAAGCAAAGTCGTACATAAATTCTTCAGCTAAGCGCTTTCAACGCGATTTTTGACATTTTAATTAGTGTTCGGCTATATAAAAAACACAGTGCGACAGCAAGTGGCCCAGTTTGCGACGAGTCAAGCCAAGGTACCTAAGATACAATTGTATCCATGGGCGCGACAAGTGATAGGAGGGAACTTACATAAAAATTGCCCAAAGGGAGCAGTTACGCAAAGGAAAACACCGAAAATGACTTTCCCAACCGCAAAAGCCAAGGCACAAGGCAGCGGAAAAGAGACGACGGGGAAATGGTTTAAAAATAAAGTGGACAACAAAAACAATTCGCGCAGAAAACTGTGTCGAATTTGAAAATAATCACGCACTAACTGCGGCGGCAGAGCATCACTCTATCTGTATTCGTATCCGAATCTCTGGGACGCAGGGCAACGGGGCGGCTGAGTGACGTTGCCGGTGCACTTAGAGGCGACTCCTGATTTTTTGGCACGTGTTCAGCAAGCCTACGCAGCGACAGAGGCATTTTTTATGCAACATTTAAGTGCACCCCGTTTTAATTACCATAAACAACAAAAAATTGCCACAAAAACAAATCCAATTGGCGACAAACACAGACACAACTCATAACACCCAGAGAAGTCGCGTCCCATCAAAATGTTAATTGCTTTTGCGTCCTTCTGGCAGACTGCCCTCGCAGTTACGCAATCCAAACCAGGCGTTGACTTTGAGATTAAGATATGATACATTTCGAAACACCAAAGTCCCCGAGATCCCTAAACAGTTACGAGCATTCCCGATCGTAAAATATGGCATTTGCATGCCGGCAGAGTTATAAAAACAAAGCCAAGTCCCACAACGAAGCGCGTTGAATAAGTGAAACTTAATATTATATGTGTAATATAAAAATCCGCAAAATTATTCCCTCACCTGGCGGCAGATCATGAAACATATTCCAAGTATGTGCGACTTTAATGCCTTTCACCCAGATACAAGTATGTATTAAAAATATATGTTATATGTGCCACAGCAGGCGAAATGTGTGCCGAGGCGTTGTTTATCTCTCTTCTCTGAAGTTGTAGAATTTATGTTAAATTCTGGAAGGGCAACAGCCAGTTTCAGCACCAAAAAGATACAAAACTTCCGAAAATAAAAGCGTGTCTTGCCGAAAGCTGTAAAAATAGCCCTGCACACCTATTGCCCAAATATGCTGATGGATTATAAAAATCACACCTATGGACAAAAACAAATTTATCTTTTTTTACGACTCGGTCCATCTGGCACTCATAAGCCTACTAAATTCA
Organism: Drosophila tsacasi; assembly: GCA_018904565.1. Classification (NCBI taxonomy): domain Eukaryota; kingdom Metazoa; phylum Arthropoda; class Insecta; order Diptera; family Drosophilidae; genus Drosophila; species Drosophila tsacasi. The sequence goes on along the minus strand of JAEIHY010020223.1, from coordinate 57,724 downwards.
ACAAATTATGAGGAACATAAAACAATGAAATCTTTTGTGTGGTTCCGCCTGCCCGTCTCCCATCAAGCCCATAGTTAGTAAGGAAGTGTGTAATCAAAGGCAATATTTAATCAGAGCGGAAACCTGATTACAGTGATTGCTCTGCCAAATTACGCCCCTCGCAAAACGAAGATTGGGCTACTCGAAAGCGAAAGTCCAACAGTCACTGAACTTATGGCCCAAAACCCAAAGAACTCTTTTTTGACTCACTTAACACTTGGCACTCGAGTGAATTCGGATCCGTTATAAAACTTGATATTCACTTAACCCAAATTTGAGTGGCGAACTTCGGTGGCAATCGCCTAATCAAATTAATGTCCAAATCACAAAAACAGCGACATTCAAAAGTCGAAATATCCAAAGAAAAAGTATATTAATGAATGGCCAGAGTCGTGTGGCGGCAGCTTTGGTCGGCAAATGAATACATTTTATAATAAAATGATCTTGAATGCTGTACAATGGGTGTAAATGAGATAAAGTGAATGGAATGGGAAATAGCTACGAAATAGTATACCCTTATGATAAAATATAATAATCGTGCTACTCTAATTTATAGTATTGAGAATTAACTAGTAAATCATATGCTTAATTTTTTAGGGTTTTGAATTCATTATGAACCGCAAAAAGTGACAGCAAGAGTGCACATTAAGTTCCTAAGTAGGAACTGTATCTTTTCTGTCTGCTATCCATCTCATCCTAGTAACATGGATTACTAAATTATATATCCCAGAAACCTCTAGAAAAACACAATAAATTACTGAAGTCCCGCCCATAGTGCGTTTTAAAGAGCATCTCGTTTGATATTATCTTTGCAGCTTGACAACAAGTAGTCACTAAAGCCGTTGAGCGAAATACCCATGCCGAGTATTTAAATTAGGGTCTCCATCTGCTGCGGGTCTCCACTGAAACCGAAGCCTAGGCCTAGTCATTGAACTGAAATGGCAGTCGCTCAACGGACTTATTAGCAAATTTCGCCGTGTGGTTTTGCTTAGCTTTGCTTTGTTTTGGTTTGGTTTTCGAGCAGCGCCAAATTTATGCGTTTCAAATGCGTTTGACATTTGCGCTAGCCGCTGTTTTAATAGCTCCGCTGACAGATGGGCTTGGGCTTTGGAAAGTATCTACCGGATCAGAGCGCCTGGGACAGCGATAAATCTAAGCCGGGCTGCGCAACTTAATTAGTTCATGTCAGACGCTTGGCTACTCCAAAAAAAGAGCAACAAAAGGTGAAAAGCATTTATTACACGCTGAACTATTGGACATATGTAAATTTGATTAGACTTCCAGTTCTCGCTTTTGCCTTTGCCAATATGCAAATGATTCATGAAAAAAAAAAAACAAAAAACATTTGTGAAACTAATTTATTATAAGAGGTGAATAAAAATTTTAATAGTCTCATAAAATAAAAACACGATGACGTTAGCATAATGTTTATATTTTTATATTATTTAAAAAACTGTGATATAAAAAATATCAAGTTGGTTAACCAGTTTAAGCTTTTGAAAGGAAGGTTTCGGATTTTATATATATTTATTAGATTTTTGGCTACTCTGTCGTTCTTAATGATTTATTTACTTGTTTTTCAGAAGCAGCGCCAATTCCCTATATTTATTACCAGAATTCATTACGCAGAAAAACAATTTAGTAACGCCGTATCTCATTCTTCTCGCGGTTGGCAGGGGTAAAAAAATAAGATACGGTGGACCACAAATTCCCAGACTCTTCACTTACATGTGCAATTTATTCATGGCTTGTGGTTACTGTAGTTTGGGCAATAAAATAAATAAGGCCCAAGAATAAAAGAGACAATGTAGTGTTGCAACAATTGGAGGTAACACTTTTTCGCCACCCCCGCCGTGTCTGTATGAAAAAATATTTCAATGCCAAACCGAAAACGAAGAGAATTTAACAAGTATAAACAGATATACACAAATCTGTGTGAGTTTAACAATGAAATTCTAGTTCAAGAACGGATATATTTCGATTTATTTTCCCTGTTTAGTGTCTGACGTTCATTGTCTAGTTGACACTTGTCACAAGATGGAACGAGAATAAATATACTTGTTTTCCTACGTACATCTGTGTATTATGGAATGCTTAGCCAGAGATTGATGTGCGGTGGCATTCGCTGACAACTGGCTTATAGATGAATAAGTATCTCGATATAATGCAAACAAGAAGATGCATTTGTCGCTGATCTGGTTCTCCTCAGACCCCGAGGTGGAGCTCCGTCCCCGCCCCGATTGACTCACGTGTTTACAAAACAATTAATTTTCCCAGGAAAAACAAGAAATGCAGCTAACGGGGGGAAATGAAAAAGATACCGAAACATAACTCAGGCAGGCAAATGCACTAATCGATGTGCCGCTTAAGATACTTGAAGGCTGCACTGCTAGAGACTACTTGCCAACAATCCTCGGGGAAAGCTGGCGCAGCCCGGGGAAAATAAAAGAAAAGTACGAGCAGACAACCTGAGCACGGGCAGCAACAAAGGCAGCGCTTTTGTGTAATCGATTTGAACCGGAAGCAATTGGGTTGCCGCAGTCTCCGCGGCAGCGGAAAAAATCCTCTCAAGATGCAGCTATTTTAAATATTTAGTGCACGAGACAGGCGAGGGCAGCACACACCACACACACTCACTCTCGCCGCGGCAAGCCATTCAATCACATGCGATCCGATGCTAACAACAAAGCAAATATCGGCCGATAAAGCAGACATATAGCTGATATGTGAGAGATATAGAGAGATACCAGCGAATCGCTCAATTTGCAAAGTGAGATAGTATTTTCAGACGCAACATTTTCAAATGTATTATGTATATTATTTACTTAATTAACTTCGAAATAAATTTAAGTAAGATCAACTTATGACAGACATCCCTATAATCATATAGTAAAAATATTTAAGCACATAAATTGGGACTTAAAAAGAAACTCTACATATATTTTATTTATATTCGGAAACCATCCGTGTATTAAATGCTACACAACCTCTTTTGTTTCATTGAAATTATATGAATGGATTTCACATTTATACTCATATAAGTAGTTATCTGAACATTAAGAAATAATAAATAAATAAAAAAAGTGTCATTGGCAAATAATTTAGATTATAAGTTGAAATGTAGATTTTTATAGGAAATGATCCAAGAATTTTCCCTCACCATATAAACATAATTTTTTTCATTATCATATATTATCATGATTTCATAAAAATTTATATTTTATTTTAAACTAGTTCCATTATAAACAAACAAAACTCTGAATACTGAGACTAAGAGTTAATAACACAATTCCAGCACCTTCCGTATCTATTAATCAAACTAAAGCGGAAGTATCTGCACAATTTCAGCCAATACCAAAATGTATTTTCCACTTTTACACCCATGTACATTTTACTAAAAAATACACAACTCACACACTAACCCACCAGCTCCCACACATTTTTCGCACATTTATTGTAGTCTAATTAAAAGTCACGCACTTTACGTGCGAAAATTAAAGAAAAACCGTCGCTTTAGAATGAAATCAACAACAAAAACGACGAAAATCAAAGACAACGCGTCGTATTAGTAATGTGACAAGCGAAACAAAAACAAAAACAACAACAATCACGTCTAGGATATTTTTAAAATGCGTCAAACAACGAATACAAAAAAAAACACTGCCAAAAAAAAGAAGAAACAACCAACCTGAGTGAAATACGCGACGATTTTCTCATTTTCATTTCGGTTTTTTGTTTTTTTCTGCTCGTTTTTTAACTATGGGGTGTACCTAAAGTTGTTGCCATGTGCGATTGTGTGTGTGTGTCTCTAAATGTGTGCCGCACATTATGTGGTCTAGTGTTCACGCTTCATTAAAACAAACGCTGCATTTTTACTGAGTTTCCCGCATTTTTCTTTCTTCTTTCACCTCTCTCCCGGCTCAGTTTAGCTTATTTTACTTCTCCTTTTTTGCTGTTATTGTCGACATTTCTTTCCCAGTATTGGCTTTTAAAGCGCGCAACTCTTGGCCAAAAAGGAAAAGCAACCGACAAACTATTTACGCACCGCCGTAAAACGTATTTTTCTTCTTTTGCATGCTAAAGCGATAAGCTTTATCTGCGAATTATGATCGTTGTATTTCAAACTTTGCCTCTGGCCACTGCCCCAGCCCATCATCAATCAGCCGCAATTTGTAAATGTGTCACAGAGCCAAGCGAAATGTTGCCCAACACACGCGTTTCAGAACTCTAAACATGGTAATTGGCATTACGGCCGTCTCAGGGGCACAATCAGCCTACAAATTCCTAGTCAAAATGCTTTTTTACTACCCTAAATTTTATTTCCATTCCAATTAATTTGAAACTGGTCGTACTATTCATTTAATTAGTCGAAGTTTTCTTTTGTTTGAATATTTTTATGGCTTTATTTAACGGGTGGCTTTTCATTTAGTGAAATGGCATTGACGTAGCAACAAGCAATATATTGGAGCGTACAACGTTTTTTAATCAATTATTTCCTTGTGCCCTTGAGAATGAAACCCAAAAGATTCTAGTTAATTAAATTTTAGCATGAGAAATACTAAGAAATTAAACGGTTTGGTCACGACAAAGCAAAAAGCAAAATAGAAATTCTAATCAAATTGTAATTAAATTGTACTTCTTGCAAGGTTATGCAATTTACTTAAATTATTTTTTTAAGCTCAATTTAATTTCTCTGGGAAACCTCACAAATAATTTTAGTCAGAAAGATAACGTTGTTTGAAAAAAATGAAATCTTAGCCAGTTTTCAACACATTTGCATCTTCTTTGAGACTGAAATTTGTTTAGAATTTCTGTTTTAATTTTACGAGAATCGGACCAATTTATCATACAGCTGGCAAACGAACGTTCGGGAAATTAATTGAAAAAATTTTTAATTTCGCTGTTTTTCAACATATTTTCAAGTGCTCAAAGAAGTTGACATTTTTTATTTTTTAAAACTTCGGTTTTCATTTTATGCAAATCTGATGATTTGCAGAAAAAACGATCTTTAAAATTGTGAACGTAAAAAAATTTGTATGATATATATGAATGATTTATAAATTCCTGTTAATTTGGAGAATAGAAAAATCTCTTAAATTAAATTGTAGGCAATCAAATCGTAATTTGAAGTGAGTAGAGAAATAAATATTTTCTATAGAAAATTAAATTAAAAATTAATAAATCAATTTATTTGAATTATCTATATTATCATTGACAAATAGTCTTAATATTTGATTGGTAATTAAACAACAAAGACTCGTACAGACAACCACAACAAACCAAAATAATAATTTCGGCGAGAATTTGAAAAATGCTTTTAAAAATATTCGAGAAATGCCAAACACTTAATAGGTTCTATAAATAATCGCCTTGATTCGCGCTAAGCACTCGGTGGTGCCATTAATTATGAAGGATATCACCTTCAGCACTCCACAATTCATTCATTTTTCATTCTCGTTTAATACTCGCTATCTCGATCCCCATATTTCGCAGCGTTTTGTCGCCCGTCCAAAACTATGATCCGCCGTGTGATTAGCAGTTGTTGAACCCGACGCACACCCATGCGTGCCATTTGACGCAATAGAAACGCACACAGATATTGCGGACAGAAAAAAAGGCGGCACCAGGGACAAGAACAACAACTCAGCTTAGATAATAGCGCACAATGTTAGATAATAGTCGACGCCGCCAATTTATAGGACAAAAACTGCACGCGCTGAGCAGTAAAAACAAAAACAAATGTAGAAAAAGTTTGCGAATTTAGATAAAAAGCGCCTGCGTACATTTGCAAATAGAGATACGCACAATTCACAGATACAGATACAGACACCACTCTGCAGACGGGGATAGGGATCCGCGAATGTGGATGTTTCTTTTTTGCCAAAAACTATAAATAATCTAAAAGAGTGGTGTGTGATTAAATTTATATAAATTTCGCTTTTATAGAGTAGGTGCCCCTAAGGTCGTTTGCTTTCACCGGTTTGCGAAAATATTTTGTTGTTTTTTACTCGCCTGTTTATTTGGGGCAGATTAAGGCGGAAAAGTACTTGGAAAAGCGCAGTGCTTGGCCGTAAATTAGAATTAATTTGTTTATAGATTCAGATTACGATTTCAGTCATATGCCCCGAAGGTGTTAAAATATATAACCGAATATGAATTAAAATATTATCAATTAGCATCCGGCTAATGGAAAATCTGTTTTTCAAACGAATTTATTTTGCTTGCCATTTGTTTGCTTGTATTTAATTTATTTCGAATTTGCAATATTCATTATTTAATTACTTTCCCTGTTTGCCCACGGGACATTTAAGTACACTTATTACTCGGCTCGCTGCCAAGTGGAAAATGATTTCAATTTTTTTCAAAAGATGCCAGAATTCCACCAAATATATATATTTTAATAAATGACCAAAGTGCAAAGAACTGGCAACTATTTCTGATTTTTTTTATTGTGTTTCCCATGGTTACATAAATCGTTTAACACAGACTTTCGTTCGACAAACTTGGTTATTAATTATTAGATTAAGAACACCGACACTAAAGGCCGCGAAAGTATTTTGCAACCAATTATTTTATGGAGCTACAAAACCTACCAAAAAAGAACTTATGTAACAACATTTAAAGAGAAAAATTTACGCACCTTACTTTATGTTTATTTGCCTTTTTCAGTTTCACGATTCTTTTTTTGGACGCGTGGTTTTCGGACTCGATGTTGGGAGAATAGTTGCACTTTGCACACTTTTTAAAACTTATAGCAACAACAATTCAACCTTATACATTCATTTTATATAGGTATTTCCAAAAAACACAGCACTACAATATATATTAAATATATTTTCTGCTTTTCTCGAATTGCTCGTAAACTTTACGATTTATGCGGCCTTTTCAAAATTGTAACGACTCGGTGGGCCGGCAAAACTTTGATTTCAAAACGAACTTTCTTGTTTCAAATTTTTTCTTCCGATGAGATTATAGTTTGGATCTCGTTGGAACACAATTTCGCACAAAACCGGAACATCGAATACGGCGGGAGTACGCGATTTCGTCCACGATCACGATGGGCAATGGTTCAGATATGGTGCAGATGGATGATGGTTCGAAAGATTCGAAAACGCTGCGGATAAGCGGACTTCGAGTGCTACTGCGACTGCGGACGCTCCGCTCACTGTGTGTTTCCAAAGCGTGTGCCAGTCAGTGACTGAAATATGTAGCTGTAGCGGCCGCGTATCTGACGGATACTTCGGTGGCGCTTCGTGCGTCTACCGAGCGCGAGTGCTGCCTTCGGGCCAGAGCGAGAGCCAGCGCGCCGGCACAGCGGGACCAGCAGGGAGAGAGAGTGAGAGCGAGAGTTGTGGGTGGACGAGGAAGCCGAAGACTCGGACGCTCGGACTAGCTCGGACTCTAGGGCGAATCAGGTAAAAGAATGGTAACACCACTACCACTAAGGTAGTATTAAGATGGTCAGAATTGTTAACGATCGCTGGGAGAGCTGGGACTTCCGACTTATCTGACGAAAATGTGACAGAAGTTAATGAAAATCGATAGTGCTAATTTTGTGATTAAGTCTTAGATTAGATGTTAATATTTGGCACATTAAACTCAGCTGTGTTCATTAATAAATAAATCAAAATATGCAGTAAAATCTTGAAGCTACCAAACGGGTTATGCAAAGCATTAATTTAGTAAATAAATAAAATATAGATGTCGTCATAATATAAACTCAAGACTAAGAATATATAATATATAATACATTTGGAAATGTATACGTTAGTTGTAATTTTTTTAATTTTCTTAAAGTAATTATTAAAAATAAATACATGTTTTATATTTATTGATTGTAGTTTTTTTTTTAAGTCTTCTACCCACAGTCAGCCTGATTTAATCCACATAAACCAAAAACAGTTTACATAACATTTACGAATATTTTTAATAAGAAAATGGGCAGATTAACAATAAATCAGCTATATTTATAATAATAACTAAAATATATTTATAATTATATAAATCACATATAATTATAAATATTTTTTAAACTACTATAGTTAAATATAACTTTACTTATATACCTATATCAAGCAATGAGAACCATAGTTAAGACACAAAATTAATCCTATAAGTAGGCAATATTTTCAGATCTACCGCTTTCAAAGATATTATATGTCTTTGGCGACATTTTGTATACCCAAAACAACGGACTCTGCGACAGATCCGATCCCCCATCACGTGCCTTCAGCTTTCAGCTTGACAGTGTGAGCGTTCTGATTGCAGGTGCTTGCTTTCGCTCGGATTGTTTTGGTGGCTGGGCAGTGGCGGTTGTGCTTTTTGGCGCGTAGACATTTCCAGTGCCAACGTATTTCGCAAGCTATCGTAGATTTGCACAAATACCCATTAACTATATGAGCCCAAAGTGCAGCAGCGATGCACGTCATCAAACACGTTGCCTTATATGGTGGGAATTCGGCTATGAATCAGACTGTTCTGGCCGGTAACTCAAAGCTCCGTTTATCGCATTGCCTCGATAAGTGCTCAGCTTTGTCCATCCAATTTACCTATCTGAATTAGCAATCGATATATCACAAAACCTATTTTTGGTTACCGGAACCGCCTGCCCAAAACTTTGGCAAACAAAAAGTATGCAGCCCACATGCAAGTTATGAAAGCTATGAGGAAATTTTTCGTGAATAAAGTTTATCTAATCTCTGTTGGCGTTTCTAACAAGCAAAATCACATGGAGCTAGCTAGCTTTACGTGTTTACGTTGAACTTGACAGTGGCAGTGGGTCGCTGAAAATTGCAGAAATATTCCGGGGGAGTCGCCAACATCACGGTTGATGGACTGCGTCATTGGGCATGCGATGGGGGTGGGAATCGCTGATTGGCTTTCTTGAGATAAGCAAGGAGACTAAGTATTTACAAAATGAAATGAGACATTATATTTTTAATGGTAATGGAAGATAAGGGCGGTCTTTCTAAATAAAGTGAAGAAGATTCCATGACTTTGTTTATATAAAATTAAATTGTGGAGATAGTATATGTTCTCTATTTTCAGCTTCTAAGCTTGAAACCTCAAATTTATTTTGGAACTGTTGCACTTCGTTGGTTGACTAAGTGGTTTTGCCTGCCCACCAACGGCTGTCCCCAAAACAATTAACTCCATTAACCGGAATTACGGGACCACGTTTTGTGCCCTGGAATTTGACGCTTGTAAGCCGACGAAGCACATGCCAAGTGTCCCTGCCCTCGACCTTGCCCTCTGACACCGGGGGTGCCCCTATAAATAACCTTCTTCCCCGCAGTTTCCCTGATCAGCCCTTCTGCCTCCGCTCCCCACATTATCCTTCGGTATGCAGCGAGACAATTAAAATGATTAATTAAGCGCAGAAGCAGCGGCAGCAGCAGGACATTTTCGGGCTAATGACTTAATTAACCCGGGTGTTTGAGTGTTTCAGCCTAATGTGTTCGCCTCAACGACCCCTGACCCTTTTTCCGCGTAAGCCGAGTGCAGTCCGGGACAAGATGTTGTTGGATTAATTAAAAACCGTGGCCAACCGAAAATGTGGCAAGTGATGCTCGTCGAGGTGTTCGAGGGGCAGCTGCCCTGGCCAGCGCCCCCATCCATCCAACCGATCCCGTGACCGATCCCTATATAAACCTGACTTCCAGTCTTTACACCTTGAGCCGACTGCACGCGTTTCCAGCGCGATTAAAACCGCGCGGCGCTTGCCTCAAGGTTGGCGGCTTTTCCTTGGCCACAGATCCCAGTCAGAAACGTATCTAGATTGCAATCAGAGCAATATTAAGTTACAGAATAAATCATATTTACAATATTGTCATGTCCACTGTCAGCTAGCATGTTTTCTCAGAGCGGTAGCGACACTTTTTTGCAGATATGAAGAGATCGGGTTGATACGCGAAAGTAGGGAGCCAATCAAAACTGATTTTGGTGAGGAATTCCTTGGCAGTCACCATGCATTAACAACCATTAAGCATCCATTAGTCGTAGCATCGATCTGGCCGCTATAATTTATGTTAATAAAATTGTAATAGTCGCCTGTCAACGAATGGCGACGAACAAGCAGCGTCAGCGGCAGCCGACGCTCAGACTGACAGAAAGTCAATTCCATTGGCATCGAATCGAATCAATTAAAAACAAATCTCAAACTGATTGTGTCGCCAATGGGTGACTTTAATCTTAAGCCAAGACGGCAGCTGATACGAAAACAAGTTAACCCCCAGCAAAAATTGTTATCACGCAAGTTGGTTTTGTTTATGTTTGAATAACACCACAAATAATTTACTTTAATTTAACGATTGGAAAAAGTTTTAAGGGGTGCTCCTTGTTTTGGAGTCAAAATCACAGATCCCAGAACTAGAAATTATATTTGTAAAAGCAAATTGGGTTTCTCGTCACCTGTAATTTATCTGAACGATAAAAAATAACAGAATGCTGTTCCGCAAGGAATTGTGCTGCAAAGTGCATGTACAGAAAATAAATCTTTCTCCAGTTGATTCCTGAAATAAGAGGGAGTCCTGGATCCTTATAAATTTTAGGATTCATATTGACCTCAGGGAAACATAATTTACTGAGCAGGACCTTATCTGTCCGAGAAATTTTAACTAAGAGATGAGACACAAGTTCTTAGCCCTTACAAAATAAATTAAGATATTATTATTTATTTATTATTCAGATCGTTATGGTTTAACCGAGTTTAATATCAATGAATTTTAAATATTTTCCAATGGGTTAAGGCCAATGCAAATTATGATTACTGTAAAATGCTGTCGTCGCCATCGTGTCGATTGGGGGTGGGGTTCGGTCGGATTATAGAGTGGTATCTGTGCCTCGCAAGTGGAATCGGTATCGGAGTCGGAATGGTCCCCAGCTGGGTGATCGATTATGGTGGAAGTGACTGTGCGGCGGGGTCGCCAATCACAGTAATTGATTTGTAAATATTTTGATTCAAATTGCAATGCTAATTGCGATGGCAGCCACTGCCGCCATAAATTATGAGTGCACTTCCCGAGCGGGCCTTGAGTCTTCACGCAGATCTATCGGAACAGAAATAAATCAAAATTCCCTCGTACACGGAAATCGGGCGGATCTTTGTCCAGTTTTCGGGGAGGAAATAGATTTTCTTTATTTTTAAGTATTTTTTTTTCTGATCCCAATCCTCTCCTGCTTTCATCCAAGTACTTTTAACGAGCGTCAGATCACTAATCCTAGGCAGGCTTTGACAACTGACAGTAGTGGAAATGATTTGAAGCAACACTAATCGGAATCCGACTTCTCGGTCTTGTTTTTAAAAGTAATACCTATGCCTTTACACCAAAATTGGTAGTTCCATCCTTCAACTAACAAGTATCCATCGATGCCAGTCCTGGAAATGGCCTTTGCCTGGATCAAGCTTTGCCATGGCCTCCGAGGTTGCCTCGCCACCAAAAGGTACTTAACAAGAGTATCACCTTGACCTTGTAATAACTTTTCGCAATTTAGTCGGAGTGTGGCCACCCAGTTGACAACTCCCAATCGGCAGAAGAAGTCACGGAATCGCCGCAGACAGATCGGAATCGGAAGAAGCCTTCGTGCTTCACGTCGTCTGCGGGAAAGTCACTTAAAGGCGAAGGAGGAAAGCGTCGAATCGGAACCTCAAGACTTACCTAATATTGACAACGTCACGGTATCGCTGACCTCATGCCAAGAGGTTTCTTGCTTGCCGGTTATGCCTACAATGTCGCCAGCTTTTCTTAAGAGACAGCAGCTGCAAAAGCGGCTCCAGGAACGACCCCTGATAATGAACGCCATAGATGTACTCCAGGTGCAGTGGAGCCACTGGTGGCAAACATGCTGGCCCACTCTCGTGGCCGCCAGTATGCAGGTGGGTAGCTCTTTAATATAATTATTCTGCTTATCCTAAAATTTACTAATAGCTAAGCTTTGGATCACCACGCCTTTGCCACTCGCTGATGGGTATGTACGAGGAAGAGGGATGCGATCCACCAATCCTGGTGTTTGCTTACTATTTGGTAAACCATTTTAAAAAGGTAGGGATGTTCGCTATTCTTTAAAATCACAATTTAAACTATTATGATCCTTCAGATTTGCAAGAGCTCTGATACTGCTCTTTGCAGTTCTGGTCCTGGGCCCATTTACAGAACCACCTCGGCGACCATGGAGTTGATCGACATCCATGAACTATTACAGCTAATAAACGAAGCACTGGTCAACTATCTTCTCCGAATTGCCGATACCGAGATATCCTTTTGGGAGTAAACAAAATCCAATAGCCCAGTTATGCATAAATTGACGTAATAAAGTGAATTTTATCTACTGAATGTCTTCTCTTCTCCTGGCCACTTTCCATGAAGTGCCAAGGTATGCCTAGGATCATAAAAAAGTATGATAGATGGAATCACCGGAAAGAACCAGTTACGACTTATGGACCGGCGCCATTTGGGCACTAAAACTGAGCCCATGTCCATGGCAGGTGCTCCAGTGTTGGTTCATCTTTCCGATTGTGGTAACCAGGAGATTCATGAGTCAATTGGATGGCGCCTTTGGCTGCAGAAATGAATGTCATCATCAAGTGGCCCGAATCGCTGAAGAATTATGGCGGCGACACATGCAATGGTCGTGGCCTGATCAGATCTGGCCGGAATCTGCATCGGACTCGGAATCGGGATCGAGGTCGGGACCAGGCTATGCTCTGGCATTCCTTGGCGCGGGTGCTTACCACATGACGATGACAGCCAAATGAATCTCATTTGGTTCGCCAAAATATTTATGCATCGCTCGCATTGACTTTGATTTGGCGCTGCAGTGGCTCGCGGGTCTCCGGCTCTCGGCTTTCGGTTTTGGGCCACGCCCAGAGACTTGGTGAGCTTTATTTATGGGTTCCATGAATCAAGGGAAATCTGTCAAACAAGTTTATGACACTTTTTGCACCCTCCCCTTGTCCCCAACCGCCCCCTGGTTGGATTTCGGCAAGCCGTTGACATTTTAATTTGGCAGCCATCGATGACAATTTAATAAATTCGCTGCCTGATTTTAATTGGGTTCGGCTGGAGCAGAGCAGTGTCAAGCAATTGATGGTATGATCTGATATGGGGCCTAAGTGAAGGGCACCTTGAGAACACTAGTCTAAACTAGGTAATGAAATCGAAATAATACAGAGAAGATATTTGAAACTATTTTGGGAGTAGGCCTAGGGGTGTTTCTGAAATACTTTAGATTTTAAGGAAAAATCTAATACAGTTCAATTTGATTAGCTGACTTGACACTTAACTCGGGTGGGTTTCTAATGGGTTCCTTGTGGTTTTCTGGTGAGTTTTGAGTGGGTTTCGGTTCTGAGTATATTTCGGCCCTGAGAGTATTTCGCGATTTGGGCTGTATTTGGGTATTTGGTATATTAAAAAAAAATAATATAATTCTGTCTCTTGTATTTTGTTATTTTATATATATTTTCTTATATTTTTTTAAATTTTATAAAGTACGTTTACCGCAAGTTACAAAATACATTAAAGAATTAATTACACGGCAATACTGATCATCTATGTATGTATATCGATCGAAGGTTGATAGCTTTTTTGGAAAACAGCCTTTCCCTTACCCACTAAATTCCGATATCGAAAAGCTTCTAGTCTTTGGATAAACTCTTCCATTCTCCCACAATCAGTCAAGCTGTCTCATAAGAATGCCAGAGACACTCAATAGATCGTCTCTTTCTTCCACAATCTACATAAATGTGAGCAATTTTTATTGTGCCTGCCAACGTAATCGATATCGATATCGCGGCTATTAACCAAATCAGTGAAACGGCTATCTATCGCCATGCATGGACGAAATTTATGGAACTTTGCGGCAATAACAATTAATAAAATTAAAAGAAAGACTCGTTGAGGCCCAAAGTTGGTGGCCAGAGCTCGGGTTACTCTTTCAACTTATTTTTGTGTGTTAGGAAGCAGCGCGGTGCAGCGGGTCTCTAGCGCCGCTCGTAAAGTTGGCCAAGCAGCCAAGCGGCCAACAGATGGACCGTTAACACATTCGTGAGCAGAGAGCGGCGAGCTGAACGAGGATCCAGAGCGGGATCTTGAGATGGGAAGATCTAGGCAGATCCCAAGTCTAGACTGGTAATCCTTCGAAGATCTTGTCCGGCGATAAACTGGGCTCTCTGTCTGATTAGAGCGGCCTAATGTGACAGCCGCGAGACTTTCCAGTTCCCTGCGAGTGTTTTTTGGTCACCTTAACTGTAGTTTGAGTGATGTAATTGGAGCGGCTTCTATTGGTGGCGGCGACCAGTTGGCCCAGCTGCCCGTTTGTTTTCCTGGGCACATGTGGTATTGTGTGTTGGCCAGGGGCGAGGCATAAATCACCCATGTTAGAGGGGCAACGCAAACCGGCTTTTGGCCGCTGCATCCTTGGCCAAGACCCCTTGGCACCCTTTTCTTACGGAGGTGATGCATCAGCTCCCGGACCCAGAAGTTGCGATCCCCTCTGCCGCTCAGTTCCCGCATGTGCCATTGAGATTTATGTGTGACAGGCAGCGCCTCGTGAACGGATTGCGTGTGGTCCGCTTTTTATTATATTTGTGTACTCCATTATTTGACTTTCTGTATGCATCTTTTTTTACTTTAATTACAACTCAATGAACTTCGAGTGAACTGGCTCAACAGGTGGCCCAACAGGGGCCCCTTTCTCTCGCCCGACACACAGACTGTTCTTTAACTGATTGAGCCGCACATCGAGCATCAAGCATTGACATTGAACTTTTTATTTGATCAGCGAGTGATATCATCTGCAGCCGTCAAGGTTCCAGCGAAATCAATAATCTGATTTCGTATCTGGAGGGATAGCAGGGACTTTTGGTTTTTTTTTTTCAACTGTCAGCTCGTATATCAATTTCAATTTTACCGTTAAATGATGTGGCGGTAAACCCAAGGTATGTGCTACGGCAGAGCCCAACCCCCTGGAATATTACCTAATAGCTTTGCCTAAAGACCCGGGAAAGCCAAGTCGATGATATCACAAATCCAGAGAAAGAAAACTTGTTATAATGTAGTTTTCAAAGTGAAGAAAATTTTCAGAGCCAAAACTGTTCAGTTGGTATCACTCTCTCTTGTAACTCGTAAGTGCGATAAAAGACTTCAGTAAGTAAATATTTATCTTATATATTTAGGTTTTCCATGCAGAATATTGTATATTGAATATTTTTTCAAGCTAGTTTGTATTCTGAAAGACGTTCTTCAACCAATCTTCGTGGGTCTAAATATGAATCCTCCAAGGGTCTTGGGTATGGTTTAGAGTACGTCTTTACAATGTTTCATTTATTAAGAAACGGTTAAAGTAAATGCGCCTGTTGATCCATGGACAGTGGACAGTAGTCAGTTTTGTACAAAATCATCATAAGTAAGTTTAATCTGGACACGGCATTCAAAAAAGATATATATATAGTTGCAATGTAAATATTTCTGTGTCCTGGTATGACCAAATTCAATCAAGAACTCAAATATCCCCTATATTCTGCTCAGTGTATTGAAAGATCTTTTGAAAACACTTTAAACGCCAAACTAATTAACCCGCAAAATGAAAGCATCGCATGAATTATAAAAAGCCCCTGGGCCTGGCGCTAAGGTTCAACAGAAATTTGTTAACCATCTGCGGATATTTTTCGGGACTTGAGAACGTCTTTATTACTACCAGAAGAAAGGTGGAACCGAAACGAAAGCCAAACCAAATACGACTTTATTACTACCAGAAGGAAACCAAAATATTAAGCATTCATATCGAACTTTTTGTGGGCTCTCTGGCCTGCCCTTGGGGCCTTTTACAAGTCAAGGCCCGGCGAAGGCGTCAACACAAATCTTTTTTATGTGCCAACGGATATCGGGAATCCTCTTTCGAGTCCATTGGCGCCCGTGTGGAAGGGCCTCACTTCTTTTACAACTTTAGCAGGAAATGGATTGGAAAAGGAAATACAATGCGCCGCTTAAAATTGAAACTAATAATTTACGAGCTCATAAGTGGCAAGTAAGCGCAGCCAAGGCTTTTGGGGCGAAGGCGACGCTCCGACGACTCTCCGGCGGCCCCAGACCGAGGTAATGGACCAAACTCCCAAAGTGTCAACTATCCTGGGTCGTGAACTTCACCTGAATCCAAGTCTGCGAGAACGAGAGATGCAGAGCGATACCCAAAAGAGACGCACTGCGTCTAGGGTTTCGCGCGACAGCGGAAAGAAAACCAAGTGAAATTGATATTTTTGTATGTCTCAACAAGAGGAGGGCTCTGGAGAACAGAGAACGTTTCTATTGAATTCTTCAAGGGGCGGGGTGTGTGCAACAGGTTTCGTTAGATCATTTTATCGTCATTCAACGGGGACATTTGTTTTCCCATAAAATATTTCGACATTTTTATTGATTTCTAGTTGCATTTTTGTCATATTTTATCCCAACCCACCACTGACGGCGGCCAAGTGAGTCACTGAAATTTTGGACTTCTGACGGTCAATAGGTTTATTTGTTTTGATTTTTGCGTAGACCGAGACGCGTCACAGCCGCATATTGGGCATGCCCAATAAAAATCCCCATCCCAACGAAATTTTTATTATTACGTCAAGAACCTACCGCAGAAATTCACGTTGCCAGGATTTGTAATAAGTTTTTGGCGGATTTGTGTGGACTTAGGCACGTAGTCCCCATATCGAGTGAGTCAAAAAATTGGCAAGAGTAAATAATTATAAGTATTTAAAGGCAGTTATGCGGAAATAATTGGGAAATTCACACGCAGTGACGAATACTCTTAGGTCCAAATATGAATTTGCAAAAAGAACGTACCGCAGAATATTACGTTAGCAGGATTGTTAATTAGTTTCTAAAAATTGCCTCATCTGTGTGGGTTTAGACACGTAGGCCCCTATACAGTCAATTCCTAATTGAATCTAAAACAGCCAATCGAAATTTTAAAATTTTCAATTTATTAATTTAAAGAATAGCTTTATGAAATTTAAGTATTTTACGTTTTGATTAATTTTTAGAAAAAGCATTTTTAATAGCAGAAAATGTTAAGATAAAATTGCATTTTTTTTCTTTTTGAAATGCCCGCCAGCTTGCCCTCTGGCAAATGCGTGACAGTCTGGCAACTCTGTATTGCTTACGTTAACAGCCCACATACATTACGTTTTATTTTTATGTTTTTTTATTTATTACTTTTAAACATCACTCAGAGCATTCTTTAAATGTAATTAGGTATAATTGTAAGGTATTCTAGCTTAAAAACAACTCTTAAATTTATTAATTTTATATTATTTTTTAATACTGTTATAAAATAATTTTAATGTAATGTATAAGTTATGTTTTTCAAAGCTTATTTTACATTTTTTTAAAAGTTATAAAAATCATCAAAACAGTACACAACCCAAAGACAACCTTTTTGAGGCTGACAACCCTAGTGCCCTACGTAGCTCCCAGCTACGTTACGCACATCACGTCTTCCTATTTGTCACTAGTTAAGTTTTTTTCCTCATCACAACTCGGACACAATGGCGGGCGCAGTTGCTAGACTAACGGTTAAAAGTGGCTCCCTAATCACGCAGCGATCGGGTGTGGGCGTTTCCGTTTCCCGGTCGGTCAGATTCTCCAGCGGATCTTCGCAAGCGGGCGCAAACGGTATTCCCGGCCAAAAAACGCGACGTCTGCTGACCATTGTAGGCGGCAGCACGGTTTCTTTGGCTGCTTTGGCGGCTTTTATTAAACTGCGATCTGCGGAAAATCCCGTGAATGCAGTTAGCCTAAAGCGACGCATGGTATTTGAGCGTGAAAAGTGATAACAAGTGTGCCAAGTGTTTGGTGGGGAAAAGTCAATAATTGGATGAAAAAGACCTGCGCAGCTATTTTTAGCTTGTGGCATGTCGTCGCGTTACGTTACGTTGTGGTGCTTTTGCCGTAACAGAACGGGAGGGATTTGCTATCAGCTGTTTTTATACGTTTTGTTTTGCTCAGCAACTTCGCTGCACGGTGTTTGTTTTGTTTTTACGAGCTAATCAGCGTTTAATTAGCCATTAAAATCAATTCGACGTGTAAATTCTTTTTGCTTCTACTCGAAGTCAAAGAGACGAGCTCACAGAAATTCAGCTCAGGGTCGTTATCACTCTATGAATGATGAAACGTTGTTGTTGTTGTTGCCGTTGTGCGTGTCCAAGTTCAATGGAGTTGCAAAAGCAACAACAACTGCTTGTTGTCAACCTGTTGACATTGTCTCTGGGGCAGGCCCAGGCAGAAAACAAAAGCAACAACAACAAAAGGCTTACAGTCTGACGTGACCGCGATAAGCTTTTTTTGTTATGTGTGATTCAGGGTGTGAAGTTTAAATATTTACATTAAGCGATTCGGCAATTGCTTATCAGGGCTTAGCCTTTTGTGGGTGGGCGGGGAACTCCCCAGAATTTGGAATTATGTAGCTCTACACAGAGAGAAAAACAACCAAACGCTTTTTAAAATAATTTTTTTAATTAGTGCATAGTTAGGGACATTTTTTAAAATCAAATGTGAGTAAAATTGGTTAATACATTTTGAAGTTCTTTGACAATAAAGTTGCAAAATGCATTCCAATCTAGCTTGACACTCGCACTCACCGCAGATGGGTTAGTCGAGTATTTTGTAATATCCCCTTGTAGCTTTAAGGTTATTTTTTCTATTTCACAAACCGCTTAGATTTATTCTGAGAGAGTTTTTTTTATTGTAACGCGGATACATTCAAAGAGGTCTTCCCTTTTTAGTACCTTAAAGCTCAATAGATGCCTCATGTCTACATTTGGGAGGATGATTATTATTCATTACGTTATTTACAAAACAGGATCGAATTTATATATTTTAGTAGAAGATATTTCATTTCGAAGTCCATCTACTCCGCACCACTTTTAAATCTTTGTGAATCTCTGCCTAGATTTAAAATAATCCTCCCAAATTTGCATATCTTGAGATCGAAAAATTACAAACTCTCACGGCTGCAACCTTTCGGAATGAATACTCACGCCAGCGCCAATGCCACACACCTTGATGCATGATGAAGTTGCAAAGTAGTTAGTTCGATACGCCCACGCACCTGCAGGCGGCGAATGATTCGTCCTAGAACTCACTGCCCCGAATGCTGACAGAACGCCAGTTACTGAAATTTATCTATCAATCGATCTGGTTGCCGATTTGATACACCCACCAATGTCCACACAGCAGACGCGGGCGTGGCTTTAGTATTTTCAGTTGCAGCATTGAGTTCGGCTTGAGTTTTGGTTTTGGCCTGGCCCTGACATGTGTTATGACAACTGCGCCTGATGATGATGAATGAGTTTTAATTGTTGCCTATAAAACCAGCGCCTGCAGTCATTTCGAGTCTCCTTGTTCTTGGCCTACAGTCTTGTGACAGTGGTTGAAAAAGATATTTAAAAATATTTGAGAAATAAATAGGTTTCTCGATTATAAATACCTTTTGATACCTTAAAGGAGTTAATCAACAAATCACCTTCAGAAATCATACATATTCTATAAGAAAGCAGGATAGTCTTGAAATATTGAAGCTATTTGACACTAAAGGTGCAAATTGCATTCCTAGTTAATAATTTCCATTACCTAGTTAATAATTTCGAAGATAGTTTTGACATCTGATTCCTCTTTAAAAAATAGTCTTCCTTTGAGAAGTTAAGTTTTAGTTTATTATTATTATGGAACTCAAAGATATTCAAACTTGTAACAAACTTTAAGATCTCCAAGTATAGTTAATTATTATTTTAAAAAAATTTATGTATAGCGAACTAGTGTGCCCTGTGAGCTGCAGGAGGAATGATGTCAGCTTTGCTTCTGTGAAGAATTGTCCCCGGTCCGCCTCAGATTGTTTGGGGGCGTGGGCGTGGCCGCAGAGGGTTGGCTGCACATGTCTAACATTCAAAGTGGCCTTTGTTCAGATATTTTTTTTTTTGGGACAGACCCGACCCGGGCTTTGGGAGAGTTATGGCCTGGGAGTTGTTGTCTTTTCACCACAAATAAAGTACGATTGAGTCATTCGCCCTGTCTACGGGCATGCGGGAAAATGATTACTTG
This sequence comes from Drosophila tsacasi, assembly GCA_018904565.1. Taxonomy (NCBI): domain Eukaryota; kingdom Metazoa; phylum Arthropoda; class Insecta; order Diptera; family Drosophilidae; genus Drosophila; species Drosophila tsacasi. The sequence goes on along the minus strand of JAEIHY010020223.1, from coordinate 37,604 downwards.
TTGTGGGTGGCATTAAATGTCAGATTTATGGAGGAGCCACGATCACAGCATGTTCTCAAATCAATTTGACACTTTATTTGCCAAACGGACGACGTGGGAATCCTGTACGGCCTTCCGTCAAAAGTCTGAGTTCTGAATTTCGAATTAAATGCAGATCATACATGTAATTCGCGATCCGAGCCAAACAAACCGGATCAAATTAATATTTCTGAAGCGACACAGCTGGAGCATTAATCAAAACGTCACCAGATCACAGGCGTCCAGATTGCAGCCCCAGCTTTTGTCCCCGTCGGTCGGTTAGCCTTTGTGACCAGGCGGCGGAACTTCGGTTTGTCGCGATCAAATCTCGATCGCTGATTTATTTCAATTACATATTCCCCACCAAATACGCACAACGGCATATTAAGTTACCATCCATCGATGGCCTGATTAATCCTTTCCGATTCCCTCTCCCGCAGCGCGACGATAGTGAGCTGGAGAACGTAAAGCTGACGGCCCGCGAGCGTCGGTTTATTAAATTTGCTTCCGTGGAGTATGACGATCAGCTCTACATGACCCCACAGGACTTCCTGGACTCTGTGGTTGAGCAAGAGCCCAGACGTAAGTACACCACATAAATAGTCATAACAAATACAGTAAGAGCACTTTTACCCCAGCTCGCCTGAAACGGCGACAACTTGCCAGCGATGAGGTGGATAAATACAAGGAGAGCACGCCAGCTCTGAAGAAAGGTTCCACGAGACTATTTCGGAATTTGAGAGACAAAGGTAAGCGAGAAACAAATAGATGTAAAGATATTTATTAATAAGGAATAAGGGGTTTGAAACCATATTATGAATATTTCTCTTATTAATAAAAGTCTTCAATTGCCCTTAACAACAGATGACTTATAAGTGTACCATATCAGTTTCCAGGCTCTTCATTACTACTTTTAATGATTATTATTAAACATTAGCATTAAACTCCCTGCAGCCACTTTTACGCCTTCATTTTCACTCCTCTCATAAATAATTTCCTTTTTTTCAGGCATTGTCTCGTATACAGAATACTTGTTTCTACTCTCAATCTTAACAAGTAAGAAATACCGGCTTAAAAGTGAGGAGCATTTACTGATTAAACAATTATTTTCAGAGCCCAAATCGGGTTTCCGCATAGCCTTCAACATGTTCGACACTGATGGAAATCAGCGGGTGGACAAGGACGAGTTCCTAGTGGTAAATAGCAGGGAATCCTTATCCCCCATTAAATGCTCATACCTCCTATGGGTTTCTTAATTGATTTGATTTACTTATTATTTCATATCATTTTAAACAAAAAACTTACATCATTAGATAATTTCCATTTTGGCCGGCGCTTTCAAAGACATTCAAAATGTCGATCCACAAACCAAGCAAATTGTAAGCATTTTATTTATTAAGTTTAGCCATAATTTAATAATATTATTTATGAATAATGAAAACTAATTTGTGAAATAGCTGGCCCTAGGGCGATGAAGTAAGCTGCACACCACTTTTACTTTAGTTGTATTGTCATATTTAGTTTATTCTTGGTTGTAACTCCTGATTTATGTATAATTTATTCTGTTTGTGGTCTCTGAAAACGATCTCGATCGCAGCTATCGCGTTTAGTTTCCTACGATGAGCAAAGCCAAATGATGAAGCCCATGGCTGTGGCACAACCTAGGAGGGGTCTAGTAAGTCAATCAGTAACCAGAGAGTTTTCCACTAGTATTGGCTTTGCTTCGCGAACACTTCGCCCAAAAAATGTACAGAACTCGATATACATATGTGTGCTTGGAGCATATGTAGAAGCTTAGCGTAGTTATCCGTTGATTTTTGTGTTTTGTTCATTTAATTTGTACGAATGCAGTATTCGTAAGTTATCTTTATGTTTATAAGGATTACATGTTAAAGATTTTTTTGCTTACACCTTATTTATTAGCTTATGTTGTTGTTAAGTTATGTTCCTGTTTCTGCCGCTTTTTGTTTTGTTTACCAAACAGGCCTACACCCTAGAATCGCTCCAACCAACCACTGTGATTGATCCTCACTAAACCACCTAACTTTTCTTCTCTCCAACCTAACCCCCAAATCCTGCACAAAAAAAAACTATCCCGCAACTCCGGCATGTACATAAAATCCCAGATGGAGCGCATTTTTAGCGGCGCTTGGAAGGAGAAGCACGGCGAACAAGAGCCGGAGGACCCCGAGCCCCAAGCGTCCACTTCCCTGGAGGTAAGGCCTTCCCGAATCCCAAGCATGATGAGCCTGGTGTGACTAACGAATAAGAAATCCCAATCAAATCGATGCCTAACAGCTCACGTGCGCAATCTCTTTCAGCAAAACTATGTGAACGATGGCGAGGGACTGCAGCGACGCCATATGGTGGCCACCACCCTCCAATTGCATTTCTTTGGCAAACGCGGAACGGGCGTGATCAACTATGACAACTTCTATCGCTTCATGGACAACCTGCAGACGGAGGTGCTGGAGCTAGAGTTCCACGAGTTCTCCAAGGGTAACAGTGTCATTAGCGAGCTGGACTTTGCCAAGATTCTTCTGCGGTACACGTATCTGGCCACTGATGAGTACGATATTTTCCTGGAGCGCCTACTCGAGCGTGTCAAGGATGAGAAAGGCATCACTTTCCACGACTTCCGTGACTTTTGCCATTTCCTGAACAATTTGGATGACTTTACGATCGCCATGCGCATGTACACGCTGGCTGATCGGGCTATATCGAAGGGTAAGAGCTATTTGAATAGGATTATATATATATATATTTAGATTACCTATAGGATAATGTTTAAAGATACGTAAAATGCTACTATTCCTAATACTATTCTCTTCTATTGCAGATGAATTCTCACGCGCCGTGAAGATCTGCACCGGCTACAAGCTGAGTCCACACTTGATCGACACCGTGTTTGCCATCTTCGATGCCGATGGCGATGGACTGTTGTCCTACAAGGAGTTCATTGCCATTATGAAGGATCGCCTGCATCGCGGCTTTAAAGTAAGTGGTCGTTTCTTTGATTACAACGAGGCACTGGACGCCTACGACGAGCCCGCGTACCCCATGTTCGTGGCCTGGCGACACCGGGTCTGCCGACACTTGGACTACTTTATCGACAGCGATGCGCTTTGGCACTGAACACTCATATTTAGTATAATTTATAATTTAATTTATAGCACGTTTCGTTTCTCGCTTTATGTCCTAATTTCGCTGAATGTGTTACTCATGTGTGTTTTGTTATTGTCTTGCCCGTAGCGTTTTTCGGCTTTAAGCTTAATGTTTATATCATTATTTAGTTATATTTTAAGTCATTAACTTAACCGAACTCGCTTTCAAGAAATTAATTATACATATTAGACATATTCATAATATTAGTTTTATTTTTGTATGGCCATATACAAAATAACCATTAAACACTGATAATACTTTATTTATATCACATTTTTATTTGTTTGTCCTTGAAAAACATTCTGGAAATGCAATGGACAAACCTTTGCACTGCACTGCTATTTTTATAATGTTCTTAGACTGTTTTGTTGTTTTCTTTTGTGTCAAACTCGCTCATTATCACATTTCCGATCGATCACATGTCGGAGGTGACTCACCCACCATACACACTCGTCTAACAACGAAATGCGCTGCGATTATATGGTCCAGGCTGAAAGTCCAAGCCCAAGCTGATAAGCCATGAGTTGTATTTTCTCGCCCTAGCCAGATGTGGTTGACCCCGACCAGCGTGTAAAGGTTCCCATTGAGGTAGTCGCGCCGAAAGGTGAAAAGGAGGTCAGTGGGCACTGGATCCCACCAAGAAATCTTTTGCTCTTCTGCCTTTCTCTCTCATTTTTGTGTCTCTCCCCACCTTTCACTTTTTCAATCGAACTTCATTTCCCTCCTGCGAAAGGGCAGTAACTAATCTTAAACGTATTGCCTTGCAGTCCGTGGCAAAGTCCGAGGGCTGGGACGCCTTCAAGTATTGCGTGCGCAACGAAATGAAGACCATGATGAAGTCGGCCAATTAATCGGGACAACCTAAGGATGACAACGAAGAGCAACGAGGCCAAAGTGAAACAAATTCTAGTTACAAATCTATTTCTTCTTCTAAAGAACCAAAATCTCGTGTATAGGAATAGTGTTATATATATATACACATATTTGTTGATCCATCCAATTATTTATGAATATGTTATTGAACGAACTCTAAGCTCTCACCCCTCATAGCCAATTTATTCGGAGAAATTGTTTCAAATTGTTACACTTACATGTATAGTGAGAATAAAATTGTTTTGTAAAATTTGTAATTTTTATTTAGCTTTTTTATTTTTTTAATTAGGCTTAAGACTTGTTAGAAAACGCAGCTCGTTGTCAAGCATCACCAACTGTAAGATTTTATTTCTCAACTATAACACAAAGAAGATCTCACGAAAAGTTCCCAACTTGCGGGCCGTCAAGGAGACTATTATTCTAAGTATATCCTCATGCCTTTCCCCTTTCTTCGTAGCCATGCAAGTTTAACTTAAAATACGAGAGCACACTTGGCTCTCTTGACGCTGATTACTTTTTTTCTTCAAAGCCATGTAACAACGATTCAGCTAACTCTCACAAAGTTTAACGTTTTATCTCTCCGAATCAAATATGAGAGAGAAGATGAACGAACGATTAAAGCGGTTGAGACATTTTTACAAGCTCTGGTTATGTTTGTATTAAATATTTATTTAGGTTTCTCATTTTTTTAATTAGACTTAAGACTTGTTAGAAAATGCAGCTCGTTGTCAAGCATCTAGTTGTTCATCAACTGTAACATTCCATTCCTTAACGTTATTACAAAGTGCTTTTAGAATATCTATATAGTTTCTGCCTGTCAAAGAGGAGTGTGTGTGTATGTTGGGGTAGGTAACTACTTAACTTATGGATAAATATTCAATAAGACTAATCACTAATTATAAAACTCGAACTATTCGTTTAGATAAATTTCTTGCACTTGGGCATTGAACAAAAATCAAAAATTATCACAGTTAAATTGCGTGCATTCGACATACGACACACTACATTCTTATTGCTACAACTATGGTATACAAAATAGTTTCATTTTCATCTTCATCGTTGAATATTTTAGCTAGAACTGAATTGGGAATCGTTTTGGAATAGTTGCATATACACAAATTGCACATTTAAAATCAATAATAATTATAATATTAATAATTAAATTAATAAGTGATTAAAACTAAAACTTCTAGCTGTATTTCTTTTCTGTCAATCGCCCTAATCCTGCGCTGAGGGGGGCAGCGTCCAGCTTACGTACTTCTCCTTGTCCTGCGTCGTCTCCTTGCCATAGTTGCGATTGTTTCCCGGCTTAGCGTAGCGCCGAAACTTGAAGTTTGCGAATACATCCCGCTTGCCCTCCGCCTCAACTGATTGTCCGTCCAGCTCCAGGTTCCTCTGCAGCCCCACACCCGAAATGGGCAGCTCATCGCTGGGCCTGCGGAAATTGTAAATACCCTTCCTTTGCTTCAGCTGCTGAGCCTGGCTGCCAGCCGGTGGCGGCGTCTTCTTGGGACTGCCTATCCTGGGCAGCGGCTTCGGATCCCGCATAAGCATGGGAAACAGTGCGTCGTCTGCGTCGAAGTACCACGGACGCGAAAAGTGGTAGCCGGCATTGTAGTACGGCTTGAAGATGGGCTCGTTTGAGCAAATACTGAATGCGTGGTACGCGTGCGAGATGAGTTGGGGGAAACGGTCCACCCAGTAGTTGGTGAACTCGTGCGGTATGCAGCCCAGCATCTCCTGGGCGGCGTTCGTCAGCTCATGGTAGTGATGCTTCTTGTTCCGCAGAGCCCGGAGTAGATCCCGAACACTGGCGCCCATGTAGCCGCGATACTTCCTCAAATCATCCGTGATCATGGGGTCCAGATGGGCATTCCAATCGTCCAGCACGACGATGCGCCCGTTCTTTTCCAGCGATTTCAGCGGCTCGGCATGGAATTGAAGTTTCTCCACACGATCGCTAACGTCCTGCAGGAACGAGAGCATTTTTGGTTCGTCCCAGAACAGCGGGTGATTGCCAATGCAGCGTGCTGGAGGCCGAGACATTGGGTCTTTGTGTATCATGTCCGAAATCAGCTGCTCAGCTAGAACCTTTAAAATATACGAGAAGTTTGTTAATATAATTATAGCTGAAATAATCTTCCATTGCTTACGATTCTGCTGTTCTCGGTGTCATCTTCGGCACGCAGCTTGGACAGATTGTACTCATGCGAGAGTATGTTGGCCTGACGCTTAAGATTGTCCCCGAACGCATGGTGACCCCCGCTTAGTACGTAGTAATAGACGCAACCCAGGGAGAAGATATCCACAGCAGTTGTCTGCAAAGCAGAAATAATGCAAATCGTATACTTTCCATTCAAAAAGATCCCTAAACAGGAATGGTCGAGCCCAACTCACCGTCCGCTGAGCACGCATCATTTCCGGAGCGATCCAGCCATCGGTACCCGTCACCCCTGATCGGCGGGAGAAGCTTGTCTTGCCGAAATTGAGCTTTTTGCACAGACCAAAGTCTGAGATCATTACTCGCACCTTGCCCTTGGCATCTGGCAGCGAGATCAGAACATTCTGTGGCTTGATGTCCCGATGAACAATGTCCAGGGAGTGCAGGTGACTTAGCCCAGCGGAAGCCTGGCTCAGCACCTGCCACACATCGATGTGATTCTGTAGTTCCAGCGATCGCTCTCCCTCGGTATAGTCTTGCAGAGTGGCAGCGCACAGCTCCACGGCTATGTACCGGAACTGACGGTCCTGTTCGGTACAGAAGTAACGCACAACATTCTCGTGGGCATCCGATTCTCTCAGCAGGGCCACCTCGCGATCGGCGAAGGTGAAGCACTCGGGCAGCAGCCGCTTGACGGCCACAAATCGCTCCTCGAAGGTGCCCTTGAAGACGAAGGTGCCCTCGCAGCCCTTGCCTAAGACCTCGTTTGAGTTGAAGCCTATCTTGCCCACGCGCACCTGGCCGCCGCCCAAGTCAACTAAATCCTGGGCGCTCGCGTTGCTGCCGTTGCTGGCGTTGTTGCTGCCATTGGAGCCGTTCTGAGCAATGGCAAAAGTCTTCGAGCCGTTCTCGCTCTGCTTCTGCAACTCCCTCATGGTGCTGCACGTGTACCAGAACAGCGCGATCATGCCCAGAACGATTACCATCAGGATCTGGTGTACCTTTCCGCTCGGATGCTCCATAAACCACTCGTTAATAAAGGCCTGAACCTTGTTGCTGTTCTGCAGGATGATGGTCTTGGTTCGGTTTATGGTATTCCCATTCGCACGCTGATCAATGCCGATTTCCACCAGCTCCGGGTCAGTTTGGATGCCAATATCGGCCGCGTTTTTTTCATTATTGGCCAGCAGACCGTAGCCATCGTTATAGTTGTGTATGGTGGCCAGACTGTGGATGTCCTTACTGGACGGCGTCGGCGATAGCTGCAGGTTGCCGGCGTTACCCTCATTGGGCATATTATAGTGTCCCAGCATAATACCTGGGTGCTCCTGCAGAACATCATTGATATAAATGGTTCGCGGATCTGTTTCCTGGCTATTGGACGTCTGCTCGCCGGCGGCGGGTCCGTCGAGTAGTTTTATGGGTGGAGTCGTGGATATCCGCGGAGTATTTTTGTCCACCAGCGAGGGCAGAGCATATAAGCCCTTTTGGTGCTCGCCTACGTAAAGAGATTGGCTGTCAAGGTAAAGAGAAAATAGTGTAGGAATTAGGGATCTATTATATAAAATTCTGTCGTCGTGTTCGATTTAAAACTCCTCCGAAGAAGGAGAAGGAAGAAGAGGAGGAGGAGGAAGACGAAGAAAAAATAGGAGGAAAACGATGAAGAAGAAGAAGGATGAAGAAGAAGGAGGAGGAAGAAGGACGAAGAAGAAGGAGGAGGAGGACAACGAAGAAGGAAGAAGGAGGAGGATGAAGAAGGAGGATGAAGAAGGGGGATGAAGAATAAGGATAAGGAAGGAGGAGAATGAAGAATAAGGATAAGGAAGGAGGAGGAAAAAGAAGGAGGAGGAAGAAGGAGGAGGAAGAAGGAGGAGGAGGAAGACGAAGAAGGAGGATGAGAAAGGAGGAGGAAGAAGAAGGGAGAGGAAAAAGAAGAAGGAGGAGGAAGGAGGAGAAGGAGGAGAAGGAAGAAGGAGGAAGCGATGAATTTAACCTCAAATAACATAATTTACA